>JAODAL010046705.1:0-30644 GCA_025379985.1 Phyllomedusa bahiana
TAAATTGACAAAAAGATTAAACAACGGCTTTGGGGCACTTTAAAAACCAAAGGGTTTTGAATATAAATTTACCCAGGACAAATACAAAAATTACACAAATAAAAAAATTGTTACAAAAGGGAGGGAGGCCCGCCTTCAAGAGCTACAGTCTACAGGGGGGATGGGGTAAACAGAATTTTAGGACAAGATTTGGTTTTACGTGTAGGGGGTACATTTGTATTGAAAACCTACCGAGGAGAGGGGGTTTTTCGGGTCATTTTTGAAGCTGAAAAAGATGGGGGAGGTCGACTTTTTTTTGGCAGTGTTTTTCCAAGTAGGGGGTTGAAAAGGAAAAAGTCTTGGAGAGGCTGTGCAAGGCTGTGTGGGGTTTCCCAAAACTATCCAACCCTTTTGTAATAAACATTATCCCTGTTTTTTTTTTTTTACTTACCCCGTTTATACATCTGCAAAGATTGATATTCTACGGGGCAACCTTTGTAAGATCCATTAATAAATATATTAAAAAGAATCGGCCCCAAACTGACCCCGCGATACCCCACTAGAAACAGGATCCATCGATAGACTATCAACACCACCCTTTGTTTTCTATCATTTAGCATTTACCCACCCCTTACAAACATTTTCCACCAAAGATAAGAGGAAAGCAAAAGAAGGTTTTTTAGGAGCAGAGATTGTTGAGGGGAGTTATTGTAAAAATTTTAAGGCAGAGATATGGGGGACATTAGGGGACCAACCCTTTTTCATGTCATCCACGCTTTCCTCTGGCCTAGGAACTTCGATGACGTGAAACGGGCTATGCGTGTTATGTCCCCCCGCCTGTATGCTCGGTGCCCGAAAAAAGGGAAAATTGAATAAAAGTTTATAGAAAAAAAACTGGTAGTGTTTTACAAACTTCTTTTTTTTTTGTATTCGTTTGGGACTGTTTTTTTTTCAAGCTCACCTCCGGAGATTTTTATTATATAAAAATATCCCGGGGACTTATTTTTTCCAGGAAAAAAATTATTATTGGACGGCCAATCATTTTTCTACTTTGTTGCATTGTATACAGGTTGATGACTTTATTCAGCCGGTGCACTTTGGTAGCGTATTAAAGTGGTGTCTGAATCCTACAGGAAGTTCATTTTTTGGTGCCTTAGGGGTCCAAAAAACCGCATCCCTATAAGAATTTTTTTATTTGGAACAGGGAGTGGGGGAAACAGTATTTCAAATTTTGCATTTGGGGGCCAGGTAGTTTAAAACAACCGCTGAGTTTTTTGCCATTAGGGCATATTAAAACAAAGGGATGTTTTTCACTTGAGACTGATCTTAAGTACATATCATACATTCACTTGAAGATCACCATTTTTAAAAAAAAAAATTTTTCCCCTGCAAGGAAATGTTCTAAAATCCAGATAAAAATGTTTAAAAAAAATCAGGAATGGGACTTTCAAAACCCTGTAGCTTCTGTTTTTCAAAAGTTTTTTTTGTAAACCTGTTTAATAATTAATTGTACTCTGAAGGCACATACTTTTATACATAGTTTGTAAGGCTGAAAAAAAACAATGTCCTTTTCCCTTTTGTCTATGTGCTGATGTTGGTCCAGGGAAGGCAAAAACCTCCCTAAGGAAAAGCAAATTTTCCTCATTTTTGGAAAAAAATTTCCTTTTCCGACTGGCAATCAAAAGGAATTTTCCCGGGGTCAATTTCCCCCTCCAGATAGCTTGTTATTATTATACTCTAGAAAAAGCATCCAGACTCTTTTTGAACTCTGTTAGTGAATTCATCATACAAAAGTTCTTCTGGCAAACAGTTCAACATCTCACGCTCTCAAAAAGATCCCTTTCTGTGTTTTGTAGAAACTTTTTTTCTTAGCCCGGGGATCCCCCATGTTCCAGATACAAAAAAAATGTAGAGATCCTCTTTACCTTGATATATTTAAACATATTATTTTGTCACCTTGAACCATCTTTTCTCTAAAAATAAATAAACCCAAACTTGCTAATTGTCTGGGGATTTTATCCCCCCCAGCCTTTTATTTTTTTTGTTGCCCACTAGTGTTTTAGCGATTATTACGACAAATTTAAATGGCACAGTTTTTTTGTTGATCGAAATTTTTGATCATGGGGAAAATTTAAAATTAAAACTGTGCATCATCTATTTAAAATTTGCGCCATTTTCGGGCTTCCTTTCATTTTTTCGGCCACAAATCACTTAGAGAAAACAGGGGAATGTGGTGCGAGTCATGACTGGATTTTATGGTTGCATTGGGTGGAAAAATCCATACCTCGTTTTACATGAACAGCCCTTCCTGTTCAGATCAGTGTCTCTCAGGCCATGCATAAACTGCGCTCGCCTTTCCAAACAGCTCAGCGAAATTATTCTATTTCGATCACAGAGAAAGCTCTACTGTTTAGCTGTGATCCAGTGATATGAAGAATTTAAGTTAGTTAGGTGAGGAAGAATTTTAAAGAGCACTACCGCTGTAAATGTCACGGGAAGGTGGTAGCGGGGGGGTTGAGGGGGTGCGCGGGCTTACACAGACAACTCTATAAAAATACTGAATAATAGTTCACCAAGACTTTAGTGTAGACATTGCACTGCAATAGCTATATTATTAACAGTTTTCTATTGAATAATCTATTTTTGGGCACCTGAACTTAAATTAGGATACACATCTATTCTTAGTAACTGCAGGTCCTCATTTGTTACGTGCAAAACACCACTTATATTATCAGTATATCACTATCATATAGGTGTCTGTTCAATTTGCCCATTCCAAGCTTTGTTTTTTAATAAATATCCACCTTGGCAGTTAATAGAATCCAGCAATTTTGTAGTCACACAGGTGATAGGTGCCAAAAATACCTTTTATTATCGAAACATTTCAGGATACGTGTTTTTTTATCCCGTTTGGCGCAGTACAGCATGGTTCATTGAGGCACCATTGCACAGTAATGTGAATACCGGCAATTAAGGAAGTCACCACCAGGTGAATTGAACGGTGCCAAAAATACCTTTATTATCCGAAAACATTTCAGATACGTTTGTTATTCACTTTGGCACAGGCCAGCCTTTGTTGATTAGGCGCACTTGCAGTTAAATGTGAATACAGCAATTGTAGTCACCACAGGTGAATTGAGAAGGTGCCAAAAATACCTTTTTATATCCGAAATACATTTCAGATACTTGTTTTTTTCACATTGGACAGCCCTTCTATTTTTGATAGAGCTACTTTGCAGTTAAATGTGGATATACAGCAATTTTTGTAGTCGACCCACATGTGAATTGAAAAGGTGGCCATAAAATTAAACTTTTATTATCCAATACATTTTCAGATAAGTTGTTTTTTTCACTTTGGCACAGGCCACTTTGTTGATAGAGCTTCATTGCAGTTAAATGTAATACATAGGCAATTTTGTTAGTCCCCACAGGTGAAATGAAAGGTGCCAAAGAATAATCTTTATTTCCGAATACATTTTCAATACATTGTGTTTTTTTTCACTTTGGCGGCAGGCCAGCTTTGTTTGAACGAGCTAACATTGCAGTAATCATTTCGAATACTAGCAATTTTGTAGCACCACAGGGAATTGTATAGGTTGCCAAAAAATATCCTATTATTATTCTGAAAACAGATACAATATGTTTTTTTTCACTTTGCGCACTACAGCTTTGTTACATTGATGCACCTTGCACTTAAAAAGTAGAATACTGCAATTTGTAGTCACAACATGTGAATTGAAAGGTTCCAAAAATACCTTTTAATATCGGAATACATTTCAGATACGTGTTTATTTTTCACTTTTTGGTCAGTCAAGCTTTGTGGATAGATCTACTTTGCATTATTAAATGTGAATCCAGCAATTTTGTTTATTGATTTGAGGGATTTTGAGAATCAGCTGTGATTTCCCGCCTTTAAATAAGAGACTTTCCAAAACTCTTCCATACCACTCAATATTAATTATTACTTAACATGGAGAGCGAAAATTCAGGTGGTAACCGTAGCAAAGTGTGTATGGGGGTAGGACAATGGAGGTAAGTAACGAGAGAACGGTGCTCCCTTCCCGTGCTGGCAGCCAACACCATGCCATCGATCGTCATTCAAGGACCACGTGGCCTGTCATCGCTGTGGTAAGGCCCAGTGATCCATTAACGATACAGCGTCGCCAATCTGACCCGTCCGTCGTTTAATGCAACCTGCATCTAGCAGTCTATACCTCTCTGAACCTCCTAAGTCACGGCCACAAAAGTCGTGCCATTCAGCATCATCAGCATCCACAACATTAGGCACCCAATATGTCAACTCGAGATACCCACCACCTTGGATAATACCATTTCTGAAGACACTTTGATGACAAAATGCTGTGGTTTCAGAATGCATTTAAAATGATCAAAGATGCCAAGTAGGATGATTTCTTCTGCTCGACGCCCAGTACTGATGCATCAGAGGAGGAGACAGGAAGCCGGTCAATAGTCAAAAATCCCGTGCGGTCCGGCAACACCTTGCAATCCTCTTGCTTGTAGCGCCCAATCTCCTGATTCAGAATGTCATACACTCATACACCTGTGTTTGATGATAGGAATGATGACGGACATTTCGGATCCAACGTGGTCTTTTTCAGCATAATTTTTCTTGCGACGCTTCATCACTGGACGAGGAGGAAGACGATGGGGATAGTTACCGTACGGGTTTTCACCTGCAAAAAGGGAGAGTGGCGGTCTGAGCAGAGGTCCGCTGATTCGATGATTCCCGCCATGCCACGGTCAGGCGCAAAATCCCTGCTCCACGCTTATCGTCCGTCAATAGGTCCAGACCTCTCAAGCCTGGGCCTTCTTGACAATGCCGCTTGATTCACCCGGCGATGGTCATAACCGCCTTGCCGTAAAGCATTATAGGCTAGACACCTGATTGGTTACCACCAGCCGAACAATTCTATGTCACATGCAGCGAATGCATGATTGAAAGTAGGCGAACACTTGGCCAAAACAGGCCCATACCGAGCGCCATTCCTCAACCACTTGTCCCACACCCACTGTCTCCCTCCGCCTCCTCCTTCTCCATCCGCCACCACAAATGCGTCCAGATCTGCCCATGCTCGTCAGAATCATGATCAGGATCACCTCCGCTCAGCCTCCCACCGTCGCCAGAGTACCCACACACCAACCATGAGACCCATCCTACCCTCTCCTTCTCGCCAGTTTGACGACCTGCACTTACCACCTACATCGCCAGTCTACAGCCAGCCTTCTGTCTTCCAGGTTTGGGGCAGAAGAAACACTTTAACCCAAACCATCACAAACCAAAGCCTGAATGATCGGCATTTGTACCAGCCATTGGCCTTGGAAATGTTGCCAATTTCTGTGTTCTGGTGGACACAGATGGTTTGCCGCCACGTCATGGCCCTTGCCTTCCCCCAATACCAAATTGCGAACAGGGGCAAATTTCTTGTGCCAGAAAAGCCGTCCCCTGCCCTGGCCATCCACGTGACACGAAAAGTTATCAAGCTCGTGTCCTGCATCTGTGGGCCGGAAAAGACCCATCTGCCCACCGGACACAAGGACTTATAAACACGCCAAGGCCGCTATATACTCTGTGACAGCTTCACTGGTGAGCTGGTGGAGTCTCTGGGGTTGACGGTGGCTCTCAGGCTCGGACGCTACGCTCTTCAAAACCGCGAGGATGTGCAGAGTTCTTGGTCCCCCAAGGTCCTCTGGTGGCATCACGTGCCCTAAGTAAAGCCAGGGCCGTGTTGAAAGATTAATCGGTCTTGGGAGAGACCGTTCCACTACAACAGGTCAGTAGCTGTGACGGCTCTCCTCCGCAAAAAAAAAAACGAGAACCGAGCGCTGGCTGCTGCCAGTAACCTTGGTGCGCAGGGCAAGGTGGTTTTTTGCATAAACGGCGAAATCTGCTGGTCCGCGCTAAGAATCGGATAGTCATATGCACACGGATCCATGCCTGGCACATGTCATGAACTTGTCGTTCCACAAATTTCTAAAAGAGCCTACCCGGGTATCTGGACTTCCTCAGAGAAAGGGTTCGAAGTCTAAGATCACACTTACCGCGTTTCGCACCCTGCTTTCGTCCCTCCTGATGCGTTGCAGCGTCATCTCAGCCCTCCCCGTCCAACCGCTCATTGTGTTACGTGGCAACGACACTGAATTCCACCCGTCCACATACTCAGACATTTTGGCAGCATGCGTCAATGCATTACGCAGTATGAAATGACACAGTGGCCCTGACAAGCACGGGTGCGGACCTCGTGTGTTGAGCCCACTCGAGAGTGGAGCAGGTGAAAAAGCTCTGCACCATCCATCCAGTTTTGAAGAGCCACAAAATGGTCATGCGGACATGCCCATGACATTCATAAGCATTTGTGGTGATCTTATTCTGGAACGTTTGTTGTACCACTCTGAAACACAAGGTCCCCGCCAGCGACGGAGGAGGAGACGGACACAGATGCGGACACGAGCCTTTCTCTCCGTCAATCCACAAGTACCCTGACAGTTTTCTTCAATTTTATTCGGGGGCTGAACTTAGGCATTGAGTGCGGGTCCGGCTAGTGCAATAGCAGCGCATGAGCTCTCAGTTGCATCACTCAGACAGTCAGGCTGTTTGAAGCTTGCCGGAGGAAGTGGAGATGAGGGAGGAGGTAATTCCTAACGAACCAACGTTACCGACGGTGCCCTGCCCCTTGGAAAGAGGTTGGTCGAGAATTTAGAGGCGGAGGAGGAAGATGAGGAAGATCGGTTTGCTAGTGCTCCTCGACCCATCAGGCTTGGGAAATCAAAGCTCCATCTCTCAGCATGAGTGCTTTGGATGACTCTAGTTTCCTCCAACATGATCCTCGAATTAAGCCATCATAATGAACAACATTTACTGTGGGATGGCCCACCTCTCCTGATTCCCCGTACGAAAGAAAACTTCAGCAACTTTCCTTCACCCACCCTAATAGAGAAGTTAAAATGCAGGAAATGGAGACCTTGCTGATTTGATCAACCTGGAAACATCAGTTTTGCGTCTGCTTCACTTCCCCAAATGTCACGGTGGAACAACACCGCGACGGTAGACAGCATAGAGAGCCAATAGCCGTACGGCAGCATCAAGGCAAAGGTGCAGAAGCCTAATGGGTGACCTCTGCAATCTTATTTACCACCTCACCACTGTATGCAATGCAGTGCACACTTCCAACACGACAGAGCAGGTTAATATCATGGTTCACAACTATCTGCGTCTCAACAACACCGATGTTTTAGTATGTGTTTTCCGGACCCAATGAGACTTCCTGGTATTCCAAATGGACGAATGGCCCACTCGCTCGCCACGCCATAGAGGTGTTTTCCTGCCCAGGCAGCCAGCGTCATATCTGAGCGGACCGCCAGCACAGCTGTGCGGAGTCAGTTACAGAGACAAACGCATCGCGGACTTTTCCACAGATAATGTGGATCTTTTGACTTTCATCAAGATAAATCAGGCGCATGGATCTCAGATTGATTTTTGTGCCCCATATTGCCGAGGTCACCGATTATTTGCCGGTCCCCCCCCCTCCTACTTCACAATTCCTCTTCAAACAGAAATGGTCCTCTATGAAAACTTTTTAGTTAAAATGAAAAGATTTCTTACTACAATATTTTAATTGTCTCTTTTCCCCAACAGTTCATTTTTGCTGGTTTTGGCTTAGGAGAACTGTAAAGACAGCAAGGTTTTCATGACACACCGTATTCCATTTCCTCACACTTTGTGCGACTTAGTACATGATCGTGTTTTAGCTCACTTGCCGTTTTCTGGTCTGTATATTGGCGCCTCCCGGCAGAATCCCAGCAGTCAGTAGCGAGGGAATCAGTGTTATGGCGCAGTGAGTTTCGCTTTTCACTGGGAGTTTGAATTTAAAATGTTTTTTTTTCAGCTCGGCCCCTCAAAGAAAGGGGCAGGGCAGTGGCATCGGTGTGGGTTGCGTGTATGCGTTCCAGGTTGCCAAACCGTGGCGCGTTCGTATACCCCAGGCATGTACATGGCGAGTCGGCCAAAGCTAGGACTCAGTGCAGCGCTCTGCAGCTCCGACAGTACAGACCGAGTTTTTTTGTCCTAAAAGAGTCCATCCTACAGAGGCGAAGTAAGCATGATCGGAACATTCGAGGATGCAGATTCAGAAGATCGCTACACAAATCTCGGCGCTCCGCTCACGTGCAGGCAGGAGGTAAATGATTCGAAAGTAACTAAGCCATTATAAAAGCGAAATCAGTGTGCAGAAAATGAGCTGAACGTAAAAATAAACATACTTTAAAAAAAAAATCACCTTTTCCAAAACTCTAGAACGTCGCAATATCAAGAATTATTGATATGTTAATTTGCCAGAGAAATACAAAATACAAATTCTGAAACCATTCGCATAAAGCGCCATCCAGAAATATTAAAAAGATAAAAAAAAAAAAAAAAAAAAAAAAAAAAGGCGAACCCCCAAAGACCCATTCTAGCCTATTGAGAAGTTTAGACCATTCGAATCATGGCGGGACAATTCAAAATGAAGGAAAAATTCGAAAAGAGTTGATAGGCTGAGGTAACGGGGCTCGGCTAGCTCAGACCATCATAATAGGAGCGACAGAGACCTCATTAAAACCTAGAAGAATTATTGACCAATCAGAAGCGGAGCGACAAAGACCCATCTAGTCATGGAGATAGTTTATACCAATCAAATCTCACGCGGAGTAAAGTTCAATATTACAATAAAAAGACAGAAATGAATCTTTATTGGCGACTATCGTGGGCGTTGCTATCCCAGCCAATCATAGCGCTAAGCTACATCTCCCATTATAGTCTATGAGAAGATGGCGCAACTGAAATCGTCGCACTCAGCGCCGTGCGGCATGAAGTATTAATAAAAAAATTATTTTTATTAAATTTAAAAGACAATATCAATAAAACGCTGAAACTTCTATAAACCTAAACAATTAGAATCCCGAACGCATCGCGTTTGTCGCCAAGACTGCAGCTATATAGGGAATTGCAATAGAGAGAATTTGCCGGAAATACAGTAATCAAATTGTTTAAGCTATTCTCTTTGGTCGGCATAAACCAGCCCATCAGAATAGGAGCGACATGTCACCATTATAACATCAACACAATGAGGAAAATTGACCAATCATAATAAGGAAAGCGACAATGTCCCCATTATTTCCTATGGAGAAAAATTGACTCCATCAATTCAATGCGGATCAGTACAAAATACAGTAAGAAATGCAGAAACAAGCTGAATGTTTGAAGCGGCGGTGGCTCGTCCCATGCTTAGCCAATCAGAAGACGCGAGCTACATTCTCATAGAATCTAAGTGGAAAAGAAAAATTCTGAGCGCGCTCTGGTGGATTGGCTAAGTAAAAAAGAGGCCCATATATGGGTCCAATGTGAGAGCGAGCCAGGCTCCTCATGGGTATTCAATGTCTAATCTGAAATAAAACTTTACATTAGGACAAATCAAATTATAACACTACAGCAGTTTGTATCCGATGTTATATAAAGACGAATAATAATATGGGGTAACGAAAAAAAATATTAACTCAATAAAATCATGTATATTTACTTTATTTCGTTGGCCAAGGATCAAATTATATGGCTGCAATGCATAAACGAGAATAAAGAAATAAACATGATTTTATTGATTTAATAATTTTTTCGTAAGCCCCCATTTTTTATCAGTCCTTTTATAAAACCATCGGACAACTACTTTAGTGTTATAATTTGATTTCGGCCATGGTACAGTTTTATTTCAGATTGCATTATGAAAACCCATAGAAGCGTCGCACCTCTCCCATAGGTCGCAAAAAACGGCGCCTCTTTTTAACTTTAGCCAATCACAAGCGCGCCTCAGAAATTTCTTTTCCCCATAGAACTCTATGAGAAAGTAGCTCGCGCTCTGATAGGCTAAGCTTGACGAGCCCCCGCCCTTCAACCAATCACTCGTTCTGCATTTTTACTGATTTGAACTGTCCCAACCCTTGAATATGATTGGTCAATTTTTCTCCATAGATATAATGGGACTATTGTCGCTCCAATTCTGATTGTCAATCTCCTCCATATGGTTATAATGGGACAATAGTTCGCTCCTATTCTGGATTGCTGGTATGCCGACCAATGAAATAGCTTACACAATTTGAATTACGTTATTTCCCGCAATTCTGCTTCTATTGGCAATTCCCTATATAGCTCACGTCTCGCGACTCAAACCGCCGTTTTAGTGATTAAATTGATTTAGGTTTTATAGGAAGGGGTTCTGCTCTTTATCTGATTATTAATACTTCAGTGTCCCGGCAGCTGCACTGAGTGCCGAGAATTCAGAGCGCCTCATCTTCACCATAAGACTATAATGGGATAAGTAAGCTGCGCCGCTCTTGATTGGCTGATAACCCAAGCCCCCGCTAGCTCAGCAAATCAGCTCTTTTCAGCATATTAACTGTATTTTTGAATTGTCCCCGCCGTGATTTCTGATATGGTCTAAACTTCTCCATAGACTAGAACGGGTCTTGTTCGCTTTCTATTCTGAATGGAGTGCAATAATACCTCCATAGGTTTTTAATGGGTCTCTGTCGCACCTATTCTGATTGGCTGAGCTAGTTCGAGCCCCCGCTAGCCAGCCAATCAGCTCTTTCAACATTTTACTGTATTTGATACTACCCCCGTGGATGCTGATTGTCTCAACTCCCCATAGGTTTTAATGGTTCACTTGTCGCTCCAATTCTGATTGGCCATTTATGCCGGACCAATCAGAATATGCTTTCAGAATTGTATTACTGTATTCCCCGCAATTTCCAATAATCCATTTCTTTGAATTAGATTTTTGGAAAGTGATTTTGTTTATGGTATTTTTTTATTTGTGATGTTTCAGCTCTTTTCTGAGAATATTTACCGCCTTTATAAAGGCGATTTAAGATTCATACTTCTCGACCGTACAATTGAATGATTTCACGCTGTCCTAGCCCTGTCTCGCTTCGGAATGTTTTTCCCCGGGCAGTCTGCCGCACGAGCTCGCCTAAGTCGCCGCACTGCGCCCAATGTCCCCGCACTGTGCCCCCACGACACTGGCGAGGGCAGGCGAACTTTTCCCGCATGTAACGTAGTGACTCCCTCGACGCCGAATCTTAGGCGCAGTCGCCCGTCACGGTGTGCCCAATGTCCCCGCACTGACGCCCCACACACTGCCAGGCGCGGTCGTACTTTTGGCCCGTGTCATGTATCAAGTGCACTACCTCCGTGGGCAATCATAGGCCAGCGCCTGCAATGCTCCTCATCCCCGCACTGCGCTAACGCACAGGCGATGCGCGGCGGACTTTACATGCAATGTATTAGCCGCACGCCCGGCCCCGACATAAATCAGGCGCAGATTCCGCGCGGGGAAAACTGAGCGAAAGGTGGCGCCCGATGCAACCGATCCGGCGAGATTCTAATACAGTCCCCCTTTAATTCTTTAAAAGTTTTTTCGCATTGTCAATGTTTTGAGGTCATGTTGCTGTTGATACAGCTTATAATTATGTCCTTTGACAGAAATGTGGCTTCTCTAAAGTGCATTTCTCCATCACAAAATTTTTAATAAGTGGCTGAGAAGTCATATCTAAGTAATTTTTTTGGGTCTGTTTGCTGTTAGATACAGCAATAATCATGGTCCTTTTTGAACAGAAATGTGGCTTCTAAGTGGCATTTCTCCCCTCACAATTTTAACAGTGGCTGAGAAGTAATTTTTATATTTTTTTTGGGTCATGCTTGCTTTGAAATGCAGCAATACTACAGGTCCTATTATAAAAAAAATGTTGTTTTCTAACAGACAGTGATTCTTCACAATTTTCCAAAGTGGCCTAAGGGTCAATGCATTGAATTTTTGGAGTCATTATTGCTGTGACACTGCAGCTATACTACAAGGTCCTATTATAAAAAAATGTTGTTTCTAACAGACAATTAATCTTCACAAATGGTCAAGAGTGGCCTCAAGGGTGATGAATGCTGTCAGAAACAGGAATAGGTAGGTGACACTGTTAATGGACACATATTGCAAATTGACTGTTTTTTGCATAGAACTTTAACAGAGCTATCAATCCCTGGTATTGAAGAACAACCCATTAATACAATTAAAAAAGAGAAACAAAGACTGGTGGGATTTCCATCCTATTTTTAAAAATGTGTTTTCTGAGAATTAAACTACTAAAAAACTTGCATGTACAAAATAGCAGGGTAAAAAAATTCCTCTGCATTGTACAAGGGAGGACAGGAAAACTTGACCAGATTTTATTATTTTGGTTTTTTAAAAAAAAAGGTTTATTCAGAGGACATGAGTATAGAGCACGGATAGAGAACAAAGTACATAGACAATTTCTCCAGCCACGTTGAGTAAATGAGAAAAAGAATGCCAAGATAAAAGGGCACCTGGTGAACAGGAGCGTTAACCACCAGTACTTCCAAGGAAGCTCAATCTGGTCCGCACTCATACGGATTGCAAGCGCTACCCTGTACAGGGACAGTATATGTCCATGAACTTAAAATGGTGGTTTCAAAGACCCTTTTTCCGGCACTTTTTAAATCTGGGGGTCATGCAGGTTTGGGGCTCATGCTGTGGCCCAGGACAGGGATAGTCCCTATGTCCAGTAAACTAAAATGTGGTTTAAAAAAAAAAAAAAAAAAACACAACAAAGACTCCTTTTTCCGGACTTTTTAAATCTGGGGGTCCTGCAAGGTTTGGGGCCATGCTGTGGCCCAGGCAAGGATAAAGCAATTGTCCAGTGAAACTAAAATGGTGGTTGAAAAGACTCCTTTTTTCCCGGCACTTTTTTAATCTGGGGTCATGCAGGTTTGGGGCTCATGCCTGTGGCCCAAGACATGGGATAAAACTATGTCCAGAGAAACTAAAATGGTGTTTGAAAGACACCTTTTTTCCCGGCACTTTTTAATCTGTGGGGTCCATGCAGGTTTGTGGGCTTATGCTGTGCCCAGGACAGGTAAAGTCAATGTCCCGTGAAACTAAAATGGTGGTTGAAAGACCCTTTTTCCGGCATTTTTTAATCTGGGGTCATGCAGGTTTTGGGGCACATGCTGTGGCCCAGGACAGGGATATTCTATGTCCCAGTGAAACTAAAATGGTGGTTCAAAGACTCCTTTTTTCCGACACTTTTTAAATCTGGTGGGTCATGGGGCAAAGGTTTGGGGCTCATGCTGTGGCCCAGGACAGGATAGTCTATGTCCAGTGAAACTAAAATGGTGTTGAAAGGACTCCCTTTTTCCGGCCAATTTTTAAATCTGGGGTTTCATGCAGGGTTTGGGGCTTATGCTGTGGCGCCCAGGACAGAGTATAGTCAATGTCCAGTGAAACTAAATGGTTGGTTGAAAGGGACTCCTTTTTCCGGCACGTTTAATCTGGGGTCATGCAGGTTATGGCTCATGCTGTGTCCCAGGACAGGATAGTCTATGTCCAGTGAAACTAAAATAGTGGTTCAAATGACATCCTTTTTCCGGCACTTTTTTAAATCCTGGGGGTCATGCAGTGTTGGGGCTCATGCTGCGTTCCAGGACAGGGATATTAAATGTCCAGTTCAAGTAAAATGAAATGGTTCAAATCATACCAGCCTTCTGGCACTTTTTAATTTTGTGGGTGATGCAGTTTAAGGGTCCAGGCTGTTGGTGCAAGACAGGGATAGTGAATGGTCTGTGATTTTTTTTTCTGTGGCTTTTTTATAACCTAAGTGTGGTTGCCTTAAGATGGTGCACGTAGGCCATTTGACTGTTGTGGAATGTTAATAGGGGTCCAGGGCTTGGCTCCAAGCACCTGTTTTGGGGTGTGAAGAATGAAGGTTTGTTGCTCGTCCCCCATAGAACTTTAATGTCATGCGGCGATCATCTATCATCCGACCTTCGAAATATCTTGTCAATGAGGGTCGACTATCGACCATCGACCAATGTCGATAGCCAACGTAATCGCTGAACACTAGTCATGTATTAACAGAGAGACAGAGTGGGGCTGCTAAACATTAATAAACAACTGTACAACTATAGTCCCGATCAGTGTTCGGGAGTATTTAAAATTCAGGTAATAAAAATATTATATAAAAACTTGTCAGGTATTTGTATTTTTGTAATCAAAATCTTTTTTTTATTCATTAATTTTGTATTTTTGAAATTAAAATACTGTTAGGAAGTATTTTAAGTATTTTATTACTTTCTAAATTCAAAACAAATGTTGTAATTTAAATAACTCGCCTCACCGCACTTAGAAAAAACAACAGCGCGAGTCACGTCATCACTCTCGTTTCTCGTATCTCGTGCAAGGTGCGATGAGAGGAGGGAAAATTCCAGTGCATTCCAGCAATGCAATTCCGCCTTGTAGTGAAGCGTATTTATTTTTAGTTTTTAATCATCCGATCACATAATCCATTCCGTAAAATACCGTGTATATACTCGAGTGTAAACCGACCCAGCTATAAGCCAAGGCCCCCTCATTATACCACAAAAAAATGGAAAAATGATTGTCTCGAGTATAAGCCCCGAGGGGGTGAAATCCAACCATGCAGTAAAAAGTCTGGTTCATGTGCATTACAGCTTAGTAACTCCATGTGCCTCATAGTATTAGCAGTTAACTCCGATCATGTCCCCCACCTTAACCCCCTGGTGTGCCTCAAATAGAGTTTTACTGTAATATGTGAGAGACCATGGAGGTAATAATTAGGGTAATCTTCATAATAAAGGTCTTCATTAGTACCCCCATGTGGTCCTCACATATTAGTAACCCCCTTATATATGGGCACACCAGGGGTTAATATGAGGGACATGATGGGGTAACTGCTATTAATTTGAAAGCACATGAGTTACTGAACTAAATTAATATCCCCAAATGCCTGACATTAATAGTATAGTAACTAAAGGAAGGTACCTGTATGTTTCTCTTTACTGTAGCATTCCTCTCCTCCATGTGACAGACATCTTCTATAGGAGTCGACACAATGAATCCGGCCACTGACATATCTGCAGGGTAGATGCCAATCCTAGTGGCTTAAAGGACCTCTGATCCATTTTTTGTTTTTATAAATTTTTTGTTTTACATTTTCAAGTATTTTAGTATTTGGAAAATACTTTGAAGTAGTATTTATTAATTTGTATTTAATATACTTCAGGATTAAAGTATTTATGTATTTGTATTTAAAATACTTCAGTCATAAGTTATTTTTTTTTTTTTTTTTTTTTATTTTGGTATTTTGTATTTAAAATACTTTCCCAAAGTATTTTCGCCGAACACTGAGTCCCGATCACTGAACCCCAAGGCTGAGTTTCTGTTTAATACCAAAAAGTCCCAGGACTCTAGGTATTTCCTGCATTTGCAAGAGTACTCAGTGGTCAGTAACTTGTGCTGCAGTACTGGGGTCAAATCCCACTACAGACCACAATATGTGTTTATTATGTGTTTGCATAGTTTATAGGTACTCTGGTTTTCTTCCCACCCTCCAAAACTCTACTGATAAATTCCATCTGGAAATTAGATGTGTGAGCCCAGAGGAAAAAGGGACCAATGTAAAGTTTGTAATCGCCTGGATAGTGGTTGTGGTATATAAATAAATGTGAGTTAATAGAGTTTAATTTCAAAATAACCTGCAGAGGTTAAACGGGTGGGTAGTCACCTATCAGTGTCAGACCATAAGCCACACTGGCATCAAATTGTTTTGCAAGGCTATCATCCCAGAAGGAAGCTCTTCCAAAAATGGTTTGCACAAGAGAGCCCGCAAAACAGTTGCTGAAGTACAAGCAGACTAAGTGCACATGGATTACTGGAACCATGTCCTGTGTGACTGATGAGACAAGATAGAACATATTCTTGGATTCATTGTTAATGTCTTTTTTGTAGGTAAGCTCTATAGAACTAAAACCGTACTTCGTTTGTATTCTCACTACATACTCTAAACAGTTGGGTCACAATCTCCTTCTTCTGTTTGGGTTCTACAAGATTACCAGCAGATAAGCATTTGTGTAACAACAACTGATCTTACTCACTAGCATAAACTAAAATGCATCAACTCTCTTTTAAATACAGTAACCAATCAACAACTAATTACACACCCCAAAATTAAGGCATTTTCTAATGCACTTTGTAATTTTCTTTCTTGTCAGATGCTCAGTAGCTATGTGCCAAGATCAGGAGATTAATGTTGACCAAGAGGTTCGCTTTGTTTAGAAAGAGCCAGTTGTAAGCCCAATGGCTTTCAACATGAGGTAATGTAAACGAGTGGGTACTCATTGGGAGAAATATTAGACAAAGCATAACAAGGATCCTGGGTTTTAAAGTTATTTTATAGGGGCAAGGAATGAGCTTTTAAACAGGAAATACTGCTGCTGAAAAGGGAGTATACATGCAGTACAGAAAAAGTATGACACAGAAAACATCACAGAGAGATAAATAAAGACTCAGGAATCATTGTGAGAAGTTAATTTCTTTTAAATTTGCTAGAAAATCCTTTAAGTTTATGGTGGATCTAAGGAAGTAATATCAATCACCATATAAAGTGGAATTCATTTTGGTTTGATGACTCATATAAAGATGTAAATTAACAAAAATTCTAGCTCTAGTCTCTGTGCATAAAATATAAACAAGTGTAAAATGGCACAGGTTTCTTATGTTGATCAACCTTGACAGGAGTTTGTGTATTGTTAAATATAACACATAACATTTCACAAAGTACAAAGGGCATTTCTGAAATTTGGAGAGAAACACCTATATGACAGTCCAATAGGATATAATTGTCATAGTCTTCATCAGATTAAAATTACTCGCAAGAAAATAATAGAAATCAGCTTGTTAAAATGTGAATGGATAGTAAAAGGTGATCACAAAATGAAAAGTCAAGCAAACTTAGATTATGTTATGTCTAGAAGTTGCTCCTTTGTCTGGCAAAAGGTTTCCTATATACCTATGAATACAAATAGAACAGTTTACTATTATTGTATTATTAAAAAATGCTTTAAGTGGTAAATTACATTTATTGTCACATTTCTGTGTTCATATAAAACGACCTACATTAAAAGACTTATTTTAACCATATATGTTAGCTGAAAGAGATAACTGACCTGAAATTCATGTGGGTTTATTGCTCACATGTATGTGAGTGAACCTATAATAGTTATTTTAGGTGTTATTCTGGTAGGGAATCAAACCTGTTCCTAGATACATGAATTGGAATGTATAAAACAGAAAAAGACCATATGTTTAACTCATGTGTATGTATAACTTATACACAGTTTTTAGAATTTCAGCTGTGAGTTAATTTTTTCAATATTTCCATGTCCACGATCAATATTGTTTTTATAAAATCTGAAACACACATGCAAGTTTTTACTTTGGCCGCTAGGCTTAATAATAGTCTGACACTTCCAGTTGTTTGGAGAAAGATTCTAAGCATTCTTCGCTCATCATCATCACGGGTAGGGATACACTGAAAAGGTGACACCAATGTCTATAGATAACAGGATCCCACTAATCACAACAGGAAGATAGTCACAGTTCACCCTCAGCCCCTCACCTGTGTAGGGGTTAGGGTTATACTTGTGTTAAGCTGGTGACACATTAGCTAGATGGACACATTAGCTTAGACCACTTAGCGAGGCACCACCCTGATATGCAAAAGAGTGTGTGACTACAGAGTAGACAGATAAGGAGCAACCCCAAAGGGAGGTGTCCATGGCATAAGGGTGGATTTGCCGTTTTCATGTGGCCTGTCATGGGAGGAAGAGGCCTGCAAGGGCCATGAAGAAGAACATAGTTTGAAAGCAAAGAAAATTCGGAAAGGTTTGGAAAAGGTTCCCGACTTCTAGGGCAAGCAGAGAAATTCTGGAGGAAAAGCCGCGAACTGGGAAGCAGCAGACAAGCTTAGGCGAGTAGTCGATACTACTGGGATGGCAGGTAAGCACTGAAGACAGGTTCGAAGTAAGACCCCTCCATGAGCAAGTGCATGGCGACGCTGCTATGTAAAGGATACAGTTTCTGCTGTTTGGACAAAAGCTATGTGCAGAAAGGTCCAGAAGTAAAAAGCCTTGTTATCAGCAGATTGTTGTGCAACTCAAGTTATTACCGCCGTTTCAACTAACAGGTCCCACACTCCTTTCCTCCCAGAATTCTTACAAACCATAGATAACCAGGGTGACCTGGGGTGCGGGTGTTGCGCACACGGCAGCAGTCGGGGCGCCGCCATAGCACCATCCCTACCTCCCCTGCGCCATCTGTGGCAACTGCACAGTTGATTATCCCCGGTCACAGATCAATGCCTAGAAAACTCTCCTATAGAGTCCAATGGTCTGCTTCTTTCTCAGGCATCTATATCCATGAAACTGCTGTAAAACATCTCTCTAAATGCAGTTAAAAGGCCACAGGCACAGATGGCTTCCTCCATAATAGTTACATAGTTTAGTAAACGGTTGAGAAAAGACATAGTCCATAATTGTTCCCAACCAAGGGAGGGAAAAATGTGGTGCAGAGAGGGAGATAAGGAGATATTCTAGATAAGCCTAGATTCCCTACAGGTTAAATGCCTTTGAAACCCATAGGGTGAGAACCAAAATTCTCTAGGGAAGATTTCATTTTTTGATTACCACATTTGCATCATACTGGATCCAAATTGTATATTGCTACATACGATATTAATATTCTTTAATATCAGATAGTTATCTAAGCCTTTCTGTAAACTCGCAACTGTTCCTGCTGTGGTTCAGCTCCACAGGCAGGCTATTCCACAGATTTACAGTTGTCACTGTAATAATGACCTTCTCCTCTCGAGATCTAATCCTTTTTTCTCCAGCTGAACTGAATGTCTCCTTGTCTTTTGAGGGGGCTTTACATGAAAATAATTTTTTCCCATAATTTTTGTAGGGACAATTTATGATACTTATATAAATTAATCATGTCCGCCCGGCTGGAGCCGTCCTTTTCTCAAGACTAAATAATTCAATTCTTCTATCTCTTCCTACAACTAAGATGCTCCATTCCCCTTATAAGTTTGGTTGCTCGTTCTTTGCACACTCTCTAACGCTCCAATAAATCTTTTCTATAAACTGGAGCTGCAGAACAGAACATATACAGAAAACAAAGTTAAAAAATCTACACTCGAGAAAATAAAAACAGCTAAGAAAAGAGTTATTTATCAAGTGTCTTATTTTAAATTGGTAAGAAAAATGCTTCCCTTTAAGGGAGTTGTTCCAAACTATTCAAACAACTTTATGTGCAGACACTTACTTTTATGATCTTTATAAAATGCAATTATTTTCAACTATACACATGTAAAAATATACTTGCAGTTTGTAGCAATTTTAGACAATAGGAAATCCACGACTTATTGAATATAAGGCAACCAAGCCTTTCAGTTCATGATGCAAACTTCATTGAGATTAGCAGACAGACAAGCTGAGGATCTCACACCTGTGAGCATAACTATTCAACTCTGGACGCCTTAGAAACGATTGAAATATTGAACTCTAATTTAAAAAAAGAAAACGTGGTTGTCTACATCCAATTTTTATAGTTCTCTCACTAGTAGGTCCTTATATCTAAAATAAGTGGGAGGATTGTAGGGAGACCATTAGCAAGTGGCTTTTTCCCACTGTGTTATGCTCAACGACAGAGATATCCATCAGGGTACCGAAAAAAAAAAAAGATTATGGCTTGACCCTGTTGATATTTCTACGGACCATGGTTAAACCTTGTGCGCACCACAAATTTAGAGCATAACATAGTAGTTAACAGGACTACTGCAACTTATACTGTACCATTCCAGAGGAAGCATCCCAACATTACCATTGCTAACAGTGTAGCTGCCTTGACTCTGGTTAATTCCCCCACAGCATGGACCAAACAACAGAGACCCATTATCACAAGTACAATAACAACTATATGACAAGTCAAAATGCTCATGACTCTGAAAGTAACCTCATAAAAAAGACTGAGAACAAGTATATTAAAGGCCCAAAGTCTAGCTTCATTTTGATAGGGACCTACTCTATGCAATCTATAAACTATAAAATATGCGCTAAAATCCTTTAGAACAATAAAGTCTTCCACAAAGTGTCTGTGGTGTCTGCAGGCCACCAGAAGGGTTGATCCTTGGGGTCCACCAGTGGAGCAGATTCTTGAGGTCCACCAGTGGAATTGATTCTTGAGGTCCACCAGTGGAATTCATTCTTTAGGTCCACCAGTGGAATTGACTCTTGAGGTCCACCAGTGGAATTGATTCTTGGGTCCACAATTGGAATTGATTCTTGAGGTCCACCAGTAGAATTGATTCTTGAGGTCCACCAGTGGAATTGATTCTTGAGGTCCACCAGTGGAGTTGATTCTTTGGACCCATTTTACAGCTTCTGTACATGACTGCAAATACTGCACATGCCTCTTGCTTTCTCCTTCTTTCCTTGCTTCTCTCCCTGAAAAGCAACCCCAGGCCCGCTATTCTCAAGGGCCCACCAAGTCCAGGACCCCGGGCCCTCTAGGGGTTTCCCCTGGTCACCTGTGGGTAAGTCTGAGCCTACAGCCACAAAAAAACTCAACAGTGTGTGCATGACAACTAGTAGAGAACATATGTGACAGTAAGTGTGATAGTAAGCAACAGAGCACATAATATGAGAAAGTACCTGGGCAAACTGGAGGTCATGGTGAGCGACAGTGCCAGTGTAAATGTAATACATCATAAAGTATACAATAGTGCTAACATATGTGTAACGGAGCATATAAAACAGTGCCAATGTATATGTTATAGTCAGTAACAGAGCACATAATATGTAATAGTGTCAGTGTATATGTGACAGTAAATACAGCAAACAGAGCATAAGAATGTTGCATGGTGCAGTGACTGGACAAAAAGCAGCACTGGCACAAATCCCCTACCAGCTCACATACAGTATCCACCTCCAAATTGTCTCTTGGTCCCACACCTTACAACTTTGTAAAATAAACAACACGATAACCACAAGAAAGAAAATAAAAGTGGCACCAAACAAATCCTGAATCCCAGGGTCAGGGATAAGTGTGCACTCTCTTTACGATCAGGGACAAGTGTACGCTGCCACTACACATGCGCCAATACAACCTATAACACTGCCATGTAGTGACCACATAGTGATCATATCTATGGAATTACAGATCACCGGTGGTTATGTTACTACTAGAGATGGGCGAATTGATTCTAACGAAGTGGAATTCGTTTAGAATCAGGAAAACTTCGGTTCAGAACGAAGTCGAACTTTGGGGTACTTCGGATGAACGAAGTGTGCTTTTGGATTGATTAAAATGTGCTGTGCGATCACATGGCGCTACATGGGGCAAAGCACTCATGGGAGGCAAGAAGGGCATAGCCTGCATGACATGTGTCAGAGGGTGAAGCAATCAGAGCCTGCGGGATTTCAGTGACACACCGCACTATATAAGTCCGGGCGCTGTGCTGGGAGGCTCATACCGCTCCTCACTGAACTGATCAGGGAAGGTGCTGCCGCGGCTGATAGCTCTTACTGAAGAATTGATTTTTATATAGCGATATATACTGTGAGTGTGTCTCCGCTTGTCCTCAGAGACTGTTCTCTTAATGTTAATATTTTCAAATATTTTTGGGTATTGTATTCTGTAAATCCAGTGTGCGTCCACTGCAGCTGCATATACATTCAATATCCAAGTAGGAATCTAAGCCAGTTTCTGTTTTATTCAGTTTAAAGAAACAGTGATTTTTTTACAATACAAATACCACTTCATTTTCGGCTTCTCAATTCAATTGCGCAATTTACAATCCAGGGTGTTAATTAAGCAAAGGTTAATTACAACTGTATCTCTAGTAGTGTTCGTAGAAAACACGCAATTGTAACAGCTAAAAAGCTACTAGTTTGTGCGGGCTCAATTCTTTGGCGCAATTTACATCAGGGGTTAATTACGCGTTGTTTTGCTGGTGTGCTGACCCCAAAAAAACCCCTTTTTTCAAAAGCCCCAAAAAAATATTTCATTTTTTCCTGTAGCCTAATTTTACAAGCAAAGGGTTTAAAAACAAACTGTAATCTCTTGTTGTGTTTGGGGTAGAAAAACACCAATTGTAACACGCTACAAAACAAATAATTTTTTTGGGGGCTTAAAAACTTTGGCGCAATTTTTAAAACCAGGGTTAATTTTAAGAATGTTTTGCTTTGGGGTGCTGACCCAAAAAAAACCCTCTTTTTTAAACCCCAAAAAATATACAATTTTTTTCCCGTAGCCAAAATTTACAACAAAGGTTAAATTACAATTTTATAACTCTTTGCGTTGGCGTAGAAAAAAACGCAATTTTTAAAAACGCTACAAAAACTACTAGTTTTTTGCCCGGGTCAATTCTTTTCGCCCAAATTAAAAAGTCCAAATGGTTAATTAAAAGTTGTTTTTTCTTGGGGGGTTTGACCCAAAAAAACCCCTCTTTTTTCACGCCCAAAATATATAAATTTTTTCCCCCGAAACCTAATTAAAAACAAAGGTTTAATTACAAAATGGGATCTCTTGTTTTTTTGGGGTAGAAAACACGCAAATTTTAAAAACGCTACAAAGGGTAAATAATTTTGCGGGCTCAATTCTTTTTGGGGCCCAAAATTTTCATCCCGGGGTTAAATTTAAATCGGTGTTTTGGCTGGTGTGCTGACAAAAAAAACCCGTCCTTTTTTTAAGCCAAAAATATAAATTTTTCCCCGTAGCCTAATTCAAAGTCCCCCAAGGTTAATTAAGCCGTTTTTGCTTTTTTCTTTTGTAAAAAAACACATGTTTTTTTTTTAAAACAAAATACAAGTAAATTTTTTTTTGGCCAATTTTTGGGGGCGCAATTTATAACCAAAGGGTTTAACCCCAAAACCCCTTTTTATAGGAAAACATTTGGGATTTAAAAACAGGTTTTTAATTTTTCAAATACCCGATATCTCCATCAAACTTTCCCGTACATTTTTGAACAAACAGTATGTCAACCCGAGAGGTGGGCCCCGGCTCGCACCTGCGGCGGGGAGGGCACAAAAAAATTTCCTTTAAAAAGGCCCAGGTCGCAGCACAGCAATTTGGGAAAGCCAGCCCGGGGTCACCCCGGGGGAGACCACAACTGCCGCTGTCAAACTTTGCGGGCCGTGTGTTTGTTCAGCAAAAACCCCTTTAAAGGGTTTACTAAGGGGGCATCCTCTTCCTCCCAGATGACATCTGACAACCCCCCCCCAAGAGTCCCGGGGGGAACCTCAAACACAAACCCTTAGGGTTGGGAAAACCCCGGGAGCGGGTCACTGTCCCGCCCAGCCCGCCTCTGCCCCCTCCTTTTTTCCCCCCAGCCAAGATCTACTATGGGTTTTGGGCCCAGGGGTGACCCACTAAAAAAATGAGGATGAACAATTTTTTGGGGGGCAGTCAAACAGCTACTTTGGGAGCGAAGAAATGGGGCCAAAAATCCCCTGCTTTTTTTAAATAGGGGGGAAAGTATAGATGGGGGAGAGGGCATGGGGAAAATCCCTGTTTGAGAAGGGTCAGCCTCGGCATAACCCCAAAACCGTGAGAGGAACCCGCGTGACGATGAAAACAAAAAGATGATGATTTAGCCACCGCAAATTGGGAACCGGGGGGGAGGGAAGGGCTTTATCATCGCGGGGAAGAGGCGTCAGCTTGCGCGTCAAGGAAGGGCGCAGCCAGCCAATTTGGGGGCGTGTTTGGCCCCTGAATCAGGGAGGGTAGCAACAGTGTGAGGTCGGGGGCCAAGCGGGCCACAGGGAAAAAAACCCCGCTTCGCCCGGGCCAAGAAAAAAAACGGGACCCGGGGGCTCAGCGAGGCAAACGGGGGCAGTAGTCACCATTTCGGGGCGTTTTGGGGGTTAAAAACGATACTCCGGGGTGTGGCAGTGGGTTTCTAAGACAACCGGAGGAGCCGAATATGGGTATATGTAAAATCTGTTGGGGAGAAAGGGGAAAGCCCTGGGCCCGGGGGGCATACTTTGCACCACGGGGCCCCGCGCCACACATCAGCGTCCCCATTCCCGGTTCCCGGGGAAAAAAACGGGGGTCAAATTTTTGGGGGCCATCCTGCCGCCCGGCGAAGCAACCCGCACAGGGAGCAGCCCCGTTGGGACGGGATGCCATTTCAGCTAGGGCAAAGGTTTCCCCCCACCTCTGCAGAAAAGGGGGCTGTTTCTCTTTGGGCCTAATCTCCCTTCCAAAAAATCCTCTCCTCGCAAATCATGGCCCCCAGCAGTCGTTCAGCGAGGCGATTGCAAAAAGACAAAAAGTATCGTCCAAACCCATCCCCAAGGGGGCCCGCAAACGACCCTTTCTCCTGGGCCAAGTTGTTGGGAATTTCAGTCCCTCCCCCTTTTCCCAAAAGGTGGACTTCCCCCAGCAAACCCTTTAAGAAAATGTGGCTTGGCCGACCCAGATTTGGGTATTTTCCCCGCCGGGAAATTTCCCTTTTCCAAAAAGCAGTACCCCCACTTTCATAAAAATGTAGAAGAGAAAGGGGGCCAAGGGCCTTAGGTTAAAACGGATTTTTCCAAGGTGCCAAACAGCCGGGGGACGTCTTTGGGGCTGTCAAATACGGTCAGGGCCAGTACATGTCCTTTTAAAAGGCCCACTGGGGGAATTTGGGTTTCCGGGCCCCCGAGCACAACCCCCCAACTTTGGACAGGAGACCCTCTTTCCCCCTCCACGTTTTTCAAACTTTCTGCACCTGCGCCCAAAGCCGCCCCCCTCCCCCTCCCCCATCACCCACCCCTCTCAGCCTCCACAAAAGTCTCCCCCCATCATAACCCCAAAGTGTAGGGGCACAGCGTGGTCACGCAGTTCCCAACACCCGGCTTGCCTCGGCGAACGAAGTCACACCGGGGAAAAAACTGCTTTCCCCGTCAAAGCAAGAAAAACGATGTGTTTGGGTTTTTTCCGCGCCCCAAATCAAATCCCGGGAACCCTTTGGGGACGTCCAAAAGGGGAAAGGAAAATGGTTTCCCCCCGCTGCAAAACCCAAGGGGGATGGGCCCCGGGGCCCTGCATTGCGCCCCTTTTTTCAAACTGGGTTTTAAAAGGGTTTCCCGAAGTCTTCCCCGATCTTCCCGGCCCGATTTTAAAAAAGGCCAGGAAACTTGCAAAGCACTTTATCCATTTGTAAAAAATCCAAAGGGAAAAAACCCTACTCGAGTTGCCGCGGGGAACGGCCCTTTCCCCCAAAACACTCTTTATTTTTGCGATTTTTCCAAACCCCCTGGAAAATTCCCCGCCCACAATTGGAAAACCCAAATGGGATGAACAAGAAAGGCCAAATTTAAAAATTTTTTGATTTCCCAGGCAAAAAGAAACTCCCCTGTTTTAACTTTTGATTCCCGCCATTTTGGGAGCTCATGCGTGACCCCCTCCCTTTATTGAGGGCCATTTTGAGGAGGGGACGGGTTTTTTGTCATCCCCCAGGGCTACGGGGGAATAACTCATTTTCCCCCAACCCGCTTTTATGTCCTGGAACAGATGCTGGAAAAAAACCGTTTCGCAGGGGACTGGAGACCTGGCGGGCTACATCTCGTGGCCACAAAAATCCTTGGGGGAATGAAATGGGGAGGGGAGGAGGGGGACATTGGAGGGAGAAATCATTTTTCCCCGGTGAAAGAAATGGGGTTTTCTAAACCCCGGGGACAAGGAGAGGAGGGGCAGGAAACAGCTGGGGGAATTTTTAAGGGGTTTAGGAAGACGTACAGATTTACCCCCAAGGGACCTGGGGCAGTATACAGTGGAAATGGGGGGCAGGGAAACCTCTCGGGGTCACTTTTTGCAGATGGCCCCCCCAGCATGCTTTTTTTTGCCTGGCTAGTTACAGCCGAATAGTCAGCAATTTTCCCCAGAGGGAAAAACTTCTGGGTCTCCCACCCTATTGGGCCCCTTTTGCTACGGGGCCAAATTGGGGGCCTTTTTTTCCCCGCTATTGAGAGGGAGGAAAAAACTCAAAATTTTATAGGGAAATCCTCCTTTAAACATTGGCCGGGTGCCTATTGCGGCATTGTCCCCCTCTGGGCAGGGCCTGACCGGGGGGTTCCTCAGGGGCTCACGTAAATATTGCCGCGGGTGCTGGGGGAAGGGGGGGGAAAAGGAGCAGTAACCCCCTCCTCAGTAGTAACCTTTAAATCTGGGGTCCACGGGGAAGAAGCCCCTTTCCTTACCCCCGCCTAGTGGGAGGGCCCTTCGCCACCCCAGCAGGACCGGACCTGGACAGGGCCCCCGAAACCCAACCAGGTTTTTGGCCTTCCCTTTGGCAGCACTCTTCCACCCCAGTTTAGAAAGATCCCCCTGGACTACTGGGGGGCCAAACGGGTGTTGCCCCCAACTTGCCGAGTTTTTCAGTGGGGAACTGTCCTGGCCCGGGCCCGTGTTGGGGCATCAGAGCGGGGGTTCATTTTCGGCGGGGGCCATCGTTTCCCCCCAAAAGGGGAAAACCCCCCTTGGTTCCACGGGAAAAAGTTTGGGAAAACGACCTTTGTCAAGGGTGAATCAAGCGTGGATCGGCCAAAGGGTTTTCCCCACACTAATGGGCTTATGGGGTCAGTTGGGTTCAAAATACCCTTTTCCCCAAGGGCCCCTATTCTATGCCCCCCACCCCAACCCCCTGAAAGGCCACAAAATCTGCTGCCAGTTTCTCCATCTTCCTACCACCAAACTTTTCCCAGGGAAAAAGGGAATTTTGCCAAACCCCCCTCAACACTCGTCATTGTGCCACTCTATAAACCCCATTTCCGCTGCTGGGTGTTGCCCGGGTTTTCCGTGCCCTCCACACTGTTTCATTTGTGCCACTCCTGACCCCCATGGTTGCTCCTGCCACCCCGTCACCCCTTTAAAAGCCTGTCTTGTGGGCCCCTCTGTGGCCTACACCTTTTTTTGGGCCCCCCCCCCGAATTTGGGCCCTTTGTGCCCCCTGTCTGACCCATCTGGGGCGGGGGCTGCTGCCATGGGCCCCACACTGTGTCATTGTGCCACGGGCCCACCTCAAAGCTGCTGGCCCGCCGTGACCCTTTCCCTCTTTTATTTATTTGTGCCAACCCCCGTGGCTTCCTCCCCTTTTTTTCCACCTCCAAATGTGATTTTGCCACTCTCTGACCTAAAGCTGGGTTCTGGGACCCTGCCCCTGGCCCCCTCCAATGTGTCATTTTTGCCACACTTTTGGCCTAATACGTTTTGTTTAAAACCCTCCAGAAATTTTCATTTTAAAGCCACTTCCTGTACCTCGTACGCCCGCTGTTTTGACCTCTACAAATGTGTTGTTGGACTTTTTGGCCTAATACTGTTTTTCCACCCCCAAAAATGTCATTGTGCCCCTGGCTGACCTCAGCTTTTCTTCTGTGGGCTTCTGCCGTTTCCTCCCCCCTAAAAGTGTCCTTTGGCCACTTTCTGACCTCATGCCGGGGCTGGGGGGCTGCTGCCGGTCCCCACATGTGGGCTTGGCACTTTCTGACCCCCTGCGCTGCGGGGGTTTCTGCCTGGTTTCCCCCACACTGGTCATTGTGCCCCTTTCCCGACCCCTTTGCTGCTGCGTGGCTGTGCCCTGTCCCCCCACACGTGTCAAATTTTGCCACGCCTGACCTCATTTCTGGGTTTCCGGGCCTTTACCCCGCTCTCAGTCCTTGTGCCATTCTGGGGGCCTATTTCCCGTTTTTGCCCTCCAGAATGGGCATTTTGTGCCAAATGCCTGAAACCCCATGCTGCTGTGGCTGCCGCCGTCACCTCCACACTCGTCACTAAAAATTCCACCTAAACTCTCACTTTTTTTTTCCAGCTTTTTGCTGGCCCTGACTTTTTCAGGGTACATTACCGCTTTAGTTTTTTGGGTTTAGTTTTGCCCCTTTAAATGCCCAGGGGAAATTTTTTAAATGAAGCGAAATTTTAAGAGCGCGGGAGTCAAACTGCGTGTCATAAATAAAAACACAACATTGTAAAAAAAAACCAAAACCCAAACTCCCTCTGCAATTTTTTGCTGGCACAACGGGCTAAAAGCACCCTGGGAGGGTCTTTTGGGAGCCCCTTTGGAAAAAAGCTGCTTTTTAACCCCGATTCTCCCAAAGTAATTCGGACCGACTTTATTTTTGTCGGGAAAATTCGGCGGGTGGGCCGAATCGAATTTTTTTAAAAATTCCGCCCATCTCTAGTCACAAACCCCCTTTACCATGAAAACGCAAAAACATAAAGCAAAATAACCAATGGCAACCAGGGGGCTCACAGAGAAAGTCTTTTTTCTGATGGGGGTTGTTCTCTTTTCCTTTTCTTTCTCCATCCTGCCCATACCTCATTTATTTCTTCTCCCCCCCAAAAACCATTCCCCCCGTATAAATTTTCCCAAAAAAAACAACTTAAAACTCTCTTTTCCAGCACGTCCCTACCAATTCCCCATTTGGTGCCCCAAAACAGTAATTGTACCCCAAGCAGTAAAAGTGCCCCCAAACGACTATAGGGCCTCTATTTTTGCCACCAGTAGTTAAGTACACACCCCATATAGTAGCCAGTCTCACAAATTAGGCAGGCAGATAAAAACCCTTTTTTTTTAGGTATTTGGGGGTTTGACCCTAAAAATGGGGTTAAAAAAGGGGGGCAGACTCTTAAATTTTAAGTAGGGAATGTCCCCAAAATAAGCCCCCCCCATTAGAGAGGGCAATAGGCAGGGACATACTGCCCCCCAAAATTTTGGTGCCCTTCAGTAGGTAGGTTTAAAAATAAAGGGGCCCCCCACAAAAAGATAGGGGATAAAAGGGAAACCCTTAGATAAAAAAGGGAAATATGCCCCCTTTGAACGGGACACAGAACAGTAGGTCCACAATTTTACCCCCTTTAATAAATAGGCCAAATTCCCCCAGTAAATAAATAGGTATAAAAGTGTACCTTGAATTTGATAAGTATAAAGGTCCACCAGAAGGGGGAGGGAAGGGAAAGTAGAAACCGTCATTAGGCACCCGTAGGAAGTATATAAGGGTCCCCTTAGTAAGGGAAAAAAATTTATTTGGGGGGAAAAATTTTAGAGAGAAGTTTAATTTGGGCCCCCCCCAATTTGTTTTTGGAAAATAGGGTTTTCCCCCTGTTTTAAAAAGGGTTTGCATAAAAGGGTTTCCCCGTAATGCAGGGGGGGATTTTGCTTTGGGGCCCCCGCAAGGGGATATAGGGTTTAAACCACGCCAGGGAGCGGGGTCCCAAGTAGCCCCCGGTGTTCAACCCGGCCCCCCGCAAAAGGGGAAAGGGACTTTTTCTGGGGTGGGGACTACCAGGTCGCTACCCCTTATTAATTTACTTGGGTTTGCGGCGGCGCCGGGGGGGAATTTCGGGTACAGAATCGGGATCCCGGGGGATGTAGTCGGGGACAGGCAAAGGGGGTCCCGGACGGGGGGCAGAGGTTTTGGTCAGAGACAGCAGAAAAGGGCAGGGGAGGGGGCAAAAAAGGCAAGGTCCCGGAAACCCTAAAAGGCGCCTGGTAAAAAGGGAAAAACAAAACGGGGGCTTTTGAATACAGACTTTGGAACCCCCCCAAAACACCCCACCAACGAACTGGGGAGTGGGGTGTAGGAAAGGGGTGCACTTTTTAAATTTTGGGGCAAGGGGCCAAACCGGGAAAGCCCCAAATTAAACCGGGGAAATATTTCCCTTTTTAAATTTCCCCACCACCGTCGCGGGGCCCCCCTAAGCCCCAAAAGGGGGATACCGCGGCGGCTGTCAGAGGGGGACGGAGGGAAACCCCAATGAGTTTTTGGGACTGGCGGGGGTACGGGGGTTTCCCCGGCAAAGGGGCAGAAAGGGGGGAAAAAGGCTGGGGGCAGCCCGCCGGGGGCACCGCCCCCAGACCCCGAAAACGCAGGCGGGCGGCCGCGGGCGGGCCCCGGCGCTGAGCCCCATGACCCTTCCCCCCCCCCTTAAAATCTCCCCCCCCCCTTCCTTTGGGATTTTTGGAGGGGGAGGGGGAAAGGTTTGGGGCCTCCCGGGTTTCCCCCGAACCCCTCCGGCCCCAAGCCCTTTTTAGTGAATAAGGAAAAACCCTTCCCCCTCTCCCCCCTCTTTCTCCCCAACACCTCCTTGACCGAAAGAAAGTTTTTCTGAATTTGCACAGGGAAGGGGAGAAAATTTCGTTTAGAAGCGGGTTCACACCACCCGGGTTGAGGAGGGACAAAAATGGAAGGGTTCGGGATTCTTTGAGTCGGGGGGAAGCAGAAAAATTGTAAAGGGTTCCGGGTTTTTAGGGCGCCGAAGGTTTCCCAAAAAAACGGGCCCCGTATATGGGGCCCAACTTTTAATTTGGGGAATTGAAGCGGATGTATTTGGGGGAAAACCAAACCCTATTTCCCCCCCGGCTCAAAAAAGGGGCGGGGACCTACGAAACCTGTCAGCCTGAATTTGGGGGGGCAAAAGCCCGTAGCAGGGCCTGTCCCTGGGGAGTTTTCCAGAGGCCTTGATGTCCTTTTCTTTGGGGGTCCAAAGGCAAAGGGGCAAGTACGAGTGGGGGGGTACTAAAAGGGGAGGTGGGCGGGGATGGTTAAACCCCAAAAAACATCAAAAAAAGGGGAAAGGCCCCAGCGGATTCCGGAAACTAAAGAGTTATGGGGAAAATCTGCCCAAAGGGGGGAAATTCGGACCAGTTATCATTTACGGGTTTGTGGGCACAAAAAAGCCGCAAGTAGGTTTTCCCCACCCCTTTTTAAA
>JAODAL010046706.1:0-30644 GCA_025379985.1 Phyllomedusa bahiana
ATCGTTGATCAGACATCTCCTACAGGCAGCCAAAACGGTTATACCCAGGCGTTGGCATCAGACCTCTCCCCCCTCCGTCTGTGATTGGATAGAGGAGGTTTCTTTCCTCTGTCGGATGGAGGAGTTGATTGCCCACTCCCAGGATGATACCCTTAAGTTCCTGCACACCTGGAACCAATGGACCCTGTTTCAATCATCTCAGGCATTTAAGGCCTTATCGGGCTGTTGCCCGGAATGCCGCCCGGCCGTCGGTGTTGATCTTTTCCCATTTTTTTTTTCTTAGTGTATCCTTCTTTTGCCTTGCTGCCTCCCCTGTGGCTCGACGGACCGGAAAGTACCCTTCCCCCCTCTCCCCTTCTCCTCTCTTTCTTAACTTCTTAACGCAGTCCTAGGTTATGCTCCTATTGAAAGCAGTTCCCTGCACATGATTGTGTTTTTGTCATTTTTCATTATTGGATACATTTTGTAAAATGTGTATTGACTACTGCGTCTTTTCAAGTAGTTTGACTGCGATGGTTTATGCCGTTTTTGTTTTGTTATATGAAAATGCTTAATAAAGTTTAAATTTAAAAAAAAAAAAAAAAAGAAAGTGGTATTTGTGCGCTGATAAATAGTGTATAAAGTTCATTGCACCTCACCTGTGTGTTTGGCGCATTATGGAACTTAGGCGCATAAGTAATTCGCCAAACATGTAAAAGCTATGTATAGGCTTGAAATAAAAGAAAAGTCATTAGAATAGCATGTCCGTAAATAGAAACTATGGTACTGATCTTGCTTGGTGGAACATAGGTCCCAGCAAGACCTGTGGTGTGTTGGCTCTTGCTGTATGTAGAATAAAAGATGAGAGCATCAAAAATAAATTTCAAATTTAATGTTGTAAAAATTAAAAATTTAAAAATCTGAAAACATCTTCAGTGGGTTGTTTAATGTAAATTTAGATTCTGGTAATTTTAAATACATTTTATAGGAGATATTTTTATATTTTTGGGATATTACATATTTTTATATGATAACATTTTTTATTAAATTGAAATAATTTAATTTTATATAGTTTGATAATTATCATAAATTACTTTTTATCACTGTACTGGTATAAGTTGAGAAATATTGGACATTTTTTTCCCTAACAGCAAATCTAGCTCCACTTCGACTCCTCAGGCTCAGGCAGACCACATTGAAATAGGACTTCCTGTTTGAGCAGTAATGCGCCTAGTTTTGTAGACCTGCATTCATATATGTGTCTAATATTATGAGTTTGGTGTGACGCCCCCAGAATTCCCCCTCATGTTAGGCACATTAAAAAGTGTTGAGTCTTACGAACAATGCGCCTAACACATTCGTTTTGCCCATTAGACATCATAGCCTGCTCACTTTTGCACATTTTACGCCAGAAAAGGGTGAAAAAACATAAATGTCTCCCTTAATGTAGCCCAACGACAGTCCCGAAAGTCTCCAACGCTCTGGAGAAGATCTATATGGGGAAGTGGGCCAAAATTCCAGCTGCTGCTTGTGCAAACTCAAAAACTACAGGAAAGTCTGACCTCTGTAACTGCAAACAAAGTTTTCTGCATCAAATATTAAGTTCTGTTTTCTATTGTATCAAATACTTATTTCATGCTATAAGTGCCTAGCAAACTCCATGCCCAAGAGAAGTAAGACACTGCTGGAAAATAATGGTTGCCACAGAAAATATTGACACTTTGGGCACAATCTGTTTATTTTCACTTAGGGATGTACTCACTTTTGTCGCCAGTTTAGACATTGATGGCTGTTTGTTAAGTTATTTTGGTGGCACACCAAATATACACTGTTATATAAGCTGAACACTTACTACATTGTATCAAATTGTCAAATCTCCAGTGTTGTCCCATGAAAAGATAAAATACAATATTTACAAAAATGTGAGTGGTGTACTCACGTTTGCGATATACTACATATACAGCTCTGAAAAAAAATTAAGATACCACTGCAACATTTTCAGTTTCTCTGATTTTTCTCTTTAATGGTATATTTTTCAGAAAAATGTACATTTTTCTTTTATTATATAAACTACTCACAACATGAGATTCAAAGCAATCATATTTTTATTTATTTGCAGTAAATGAGAAATCTTCAAAATAATAAAAAAGAAGCAACAGACCTCAAATAATGCAATGAAAACAAGTTCATATTTCTTTAGAAACACTAAGACTAATGTTTTAAGTCAGGAAGAGTTTTCTTTTCAACTCCTTTGGCATCGTAAAAGTTATATTTTCATTCAAATTCCTTTTGGCCTATTCCTAGCACTTGTTTTGTCATCCAGCTTGTCTTATTGCAAGAGGATTGTGAAGACCACAGCAGTGTTTTTTATATTTTCCTTCATTAAATAAGATTTGGTTCAGGTGATCCCCTAATCAGAAGCACGTTAAGTAGAATGAGGTGTACTTTGGTTGAAATTCAACTGACACTGCAATTGAATGGCTGTCAGACGTGTAGAGATGCATATTTTTAGAAAACTGTACAGTGGTCTCTTAATTTTTTCCAGAGCTGTATATTAATGTATCCATATGTGTCCACATGCAAGAAAAAATTATGTATACAAATGCATGCATGTTTTTCTCACCATCTGACATGAAATCAGAATAAACCTTACCCAATTAGGATTACCAAAATAATTTATATTTGCCAAATGGCAGAATAGTGAGAGAAATTTTTTTAAGGCATTGCCCTTAAACTGTATGACTATATCCTTAAACTGTATGACAATATCCTTCCTCAAGCTTCTCGCAATAGTTGGTAGGAATCTTGGCCCATTCCTCCTGACAGATCTGGTTTAACAGTCATGTTTGTAGGTCGCCTTGCTCACCTGCCTTTACAGCTTTGCCCATAAAATTCCAATAGGATTGAGATTAGGGCTTTGTGATGGCCACTCCAAAACATTGACTTGGTTCTCTTTAAGACACTTTGTAACCAGTTTGGCAGTATGCTTCAGGTCATTGTCCATTTGGAAGACCCATTTCCACCAACTTCCTGGCTGATGTCTTGAGATATTGCTTCAGTATTGCCACATAATCTTTCCTCATGATGCCATCTATATTGTGAAGTACACCAGTCCCTCCTGTAGCAAAAAAAACATCAGAACATAATGCTGCCACCCCTGTATTTCATAGTTGGCATGGTGTTCTTAGGCTCCCAAGCTTCTCCCTTTTTCCTCCAAACGTAACAATGGTAATTATGGCCAAAAAGTTAAATTTTAGTTTTGTCAAACCATAGGACATGTCTCCAAAAATGTAGGTAAAACTGTATACACAGTTGAAACCAGAAGTTTACATACACTATATAAAAAGACACGTATGCATGTTTTTCCTACTATCTGACTTGAAAACAGAATAAACGTTACCCACTTTAGGTCAATTAAGATTACCAAAATTATTTATATTTGCCAAATGTCAGAATAATGAGAGAGATAATGTTTTAAGGCCTTTTTATTACTTTCTGGAAATTCAGAAGTTTACATACACTAGGATTAAAATTTGAGACAGCCCATATGATGATGTCATTTCTTTGGAAGCTTCTTATTTATTGGCAAGATCTGAGTTAATTAGAGAGACGACTGGATATATTTTAGTGAACACCAGAAACACACTGCTTCTGTGTGTAACATCATGGGAAAGTCTAAAGAAATCAGTCAAGATGTCAGGAAGAGAATTGTGGACTTGCACAAGACTGGATCATCCTTGGGTGAAATTTCTAGATATTTGAAGGTGCCTCGTTCATCTGTACAAATAATTATACGCAAGTACAAACAAGATGGGAATGTCCAGCCATCATACCGCTCTGGAAGGAGATGGGTTTTGTGTCTCAGAGAAGTGTTCATATCAACCCAAGAACAAAAGCAAAAGACGTTGTGAAGATGCTGGTGGAAGCTGGTAAGATTGTATCATTATCCACAGTGAAACAAGTACTGTATAAACATGGACTGAAAGGCCACTCTGCCCGGAAGAAACCATTAGTCCAAAAGAATCATATAAAAGCCAGATTAATGTTTGCAAATGCACACAGAACAAAGACCTACATTTTTGGAGACACACAGGCCCCCCCCTCTCCACACACTGTATCACTGGGTCACATAGACCCAGCGATACAGCATTCACAGCTGCTGCCTGCACGGTGCAGGCAGCGGCTAAGGCAAAGCGGCCGGTATACACTAATACCGGCTGCTTAAATCACTGAAAACAATGATGTTGTCGCGTACTAGGCCTTAAGCCTATGCCTAGATTTGGGGCCTAGTAGATGCCGGAAATGGTATCCCGGAGCTGGCGTCATGATGATGTTACTACACCCGTTCCAGAAGACAGGTGTCGGCGGAGGAAGAAAGCAGAGCCGAGGTAAGTATTATTTTTAATATTTTTTTAATGGGGGTGAAATACCTACCCTAAGTGTCCCTATTTACCCCCCTACCTGCTATAACTGGCGCTATATTCCACCCTACCTGCTATAACTGGCCTGATATTCCACCCTACCTGCTATAACTGGCCCTATATACCACAGTACCAGCTATAACTGGTACTGTATAACTGCATGCCAGCTGTAACTGGCCCTATATACCACCTTACCTGCTATAACTGGCCCTATATGCCATCCTACCTGCTGTTACTGGCCCTATATACCACCCTACCTGCTATAACTGGCCCTATATTCCACCCTACCTGCTATAACTGGCCCTATATACCATCCTACCTGCTATAACTGGCCCTATATTCCACCCTACCTGCTATAACTGGCCCTATATACCACCCTACCTGCTATAACTGGCCCTATATTCCATCCTACCTGCTATAACTGGCACTATATAACACCCTACCTGCTATAACTGGCCCTATATACCACCCTGCCTGCCGTAACTGTCCCTATACACCTGCCTATCTGCTATAACTGGCCCTATATACCACCGTACCTGCTATAACTGGTTCTTTATACCTGCATGCCTGCTGTAACTGGCCCTATATACCACCCTACCTGCTATAACTGGTCCTAGATTCCACCCTACCTGCTATTACTGGCCCTATTCACCACCCTACCTGCTTTAACTGGCTCTATATACCTGTCTACCTACCAGAAGTGGCCATATCTACCTGCCTACCTACTATAAAAGACCCTATCTACCTGCCTACCTACCAGAATGGGCTGCTAGAGTGTGTTCCTACCTACTTGTGGCACACTTTCACTGTTTGGAGTCTAACGTGTTTGCGTTGTAAATTCTGCAGGGATTCATGGCCAGGAGAAGTCATCATGGTAGTCTGGACTGGATGGAGAAAGAAAAGGGAAAGAGAATGACTCATCAGATAAGACATCACCTGTGAGTCACTAAATGTAACTGCCCTGTAATCACTTATACATCTGTAGAATCTGTGTACAACTGGTGTCTATATGATCACTGTATGGTGGTAATAGTGGTCTTAGTGTAATGGTTTATGTTCAGTAACAGTATAATGGTTTTATTCAAACTGTTTAAGGTGGTGATATGTGGTCATGATGTGACTATGTTATTTGTTCCTTTTATATTGTTGTTATTTCAATTATTGGTCTTGGTATATTGATTTAGTCAGTAACAGTATAGTCAGGGCTGGCGTCAGCACCCGGCTTACCCGGGCATGTGCTGAGGCCCACATCGCTTCTATAAGCCCCTTCAATTGCCTGGGTAAGTGGGCCCCGGGTCCAACTTAGCGGGGCCACCGTGGCCCTATAGTGGTGTGGGCCTGCCAGAGCCCCATAGTGCTGAACTGAGCAGCAACGCGATGAAGTGAATCATCGCACCACTGCCTCTTCTCGGTCACACAGCCATCATAGACTGTGCAGCCAAGGAGCTGTGAGAGGAGCGTCCCGGTGCTGGTGGTGTGATGATGTGAGGAAGGAGGTAAGGTAAGTATTATTGTTATTATTTTTAATGATGGTTACCTGCCTAACTGAGGGGGCCTATATATATACCTGCCTGAGGGGATCTATACATACCTGCCTAAGTGAGGGGATATATATATACCTGCCTGAGGTGTCCTATATATACCTGCCTAACTGAGGGGACATATGTATATACTTGCCTAATTGAAGGGACATATATATACCTGCCTTAGGGGGCCTATATATACCTGCCTAACTGAGGGGACCTATACATGCCTGCCTAACTGAGGTGACCTATATTGCTTCCTATCTGAGTTGACCTATACACCTAACTAACTGTGGGGACCTATAGAGCTTCCTTTCTGATGAGGGAAGCCATATATCTACTTTACTGAGGGGACTTATATACCTGTAAGTAAGGAGTTGCTGGAAAACTAAGGATTCAAAGATATTTGTGTCCAAATCTGCAGGGACGAGTGTTGGCCGGGAGAAGTCAGCATGGTGGTGTGGACGAAAAGGGAACGTGAATAAGTCATCGGAGAAACGTCACCTGTGAGTCACCAAATGTACCTGAACTGTAATCACTTATATGTTTGCAAATTGTAATGGTTTATATCCAGTATTTATATCCAGTAATGGTGTGGCAGTATTATTCAGTCTCTATATAGTGGTGATATGTGGTCATGGTGTTGCGGTATTATTCAGTCTCTATACAGTGGTGATATGGGGTCATGTTGTGGAGGTATTATTCAGTCACTATGTGTTGGTGATATGTGGTCATGGTGTGGTGGTATTATTCAGCCATGTGGGGGTGATATGTGTTCATCATGTGGTGGTATTATTTAGTCACTATGTGGTGGTGACATGTGGTTATTATGTAGCAGTATTTGGTCTTAACTATTGGTAATTTTAGCCTAGGGATTCTGGTTTTATGTAGTGGAGTTATTTGATAACTGTACGACCCTTATTTAGTGGTTTTATACTCAGTAATTTGTGTTTATAGCTTTTGATATATTTTTATTTATATAAAATGCACACATCGGGGTGGGGGACATATATCTTTAGACCTTTTATGTTCACCACCAGTGTCCTGCTGCAATTAGGTGAGGGAGACTCAGAAGCCTGAGCGCTCAGCTTGATTACAGATTAGTGTGCTGATGTCATCACATCCGTCTGTATAAGTTGAAGCGAGACCGGGCGGGACACCTTACAGGTTGCGGAGATAGTAAGGCAAAGTGGGCCCCTAAAATAAACTCTGTTATACCTGCTGTTTTACCGTCGCCACATGATTTGCTCCACAAGGGTCCACAAAAAAATGAAGCCAGCCCTGAGTATAGTGGTATTACTTACTATATGGTAGTGGTATATGGGGTATTATTTGGTCTTTGTGTATTGTTGTTATTGGTGTTCTTGATCTAGGTTTATTTTGATTTCATGTCAGATAGTGAGAAAAACATCCATATATGTATTTTTATATAGTGTATGTAAACTTCTGGTTTCAACTGTATATAATTATATATACATTTATTATATATATAAATAAATCTTATATATATTATATTTATATATATATGTATGTATATATATGTATGTATATATATATATATATCTATGTATATATATATATATATATATATATTTATATATATATATATATATATATATATATATGTATATATATATATATATATACATATATTGTAGGGGATTAGTCCCAATGGCAGGCTTACACAAGCAGGACCACAGTAAATGTTCGTGCAAACAACGGGTGCGTTTATTGGCTTGGCATCCGTTTCTCCAACAACACAAGCAGCAAACAAAAACAAAAGGCTTACTTCAGCCAACACCCAGGTGTCTCACCACAGTCTTTAGGCGCAACCGCCCGGCACCTATCGCAGGCACAGTCTGTATTGCCCACACGGGCTCTCACCCTTCCAGCGTGGTGTAAGGCACAGTTCCTAGACAGGACCTTAGAGCTTCCCTCAGCCTCCAAGGTGGTTACTCTCTGGTAACTAGAAGGGAACTGAACAACACACACAGCTCACCTGATCTCCAGGCTTACATAGGCCATCCAAAAACTCCGGCCTGGACCCGGAGTGGGAGCAGTCATCCCACCCCACTCTTTGACTGCTCCAGTGAAGGCCGACCCAGACTTGCTGCTGTTGCAGCTAAACTAACTTTAAACGTGTCAGTGGCCTAATGCCGCTGACACAGAATTATCTGGCCTTCACTCCACCAAAGACAGGAATTTTGGTGGCACATATCTCCCATCTATCACAAGGCCTTGTGCCTTCCTACATACCCCCCCCCCTCTGCCCAAAGCCGGGGTTCTGGGCACCTGTAGCCACCAAGCAGTGAACCCTTGAGAGGGCATCGGCATTGCCTTGCAATTTCCCTGGCCTATGCTCTACCACAAAGTTGAAGTCTTGTAGGGCCAGAAACCATCTCGTGACTCGAGCATTTTTCCCCTTTTTCTCTTTTAGCCACCTGAGAGGGGCATGATCCGACACTAATCTAAATTTGCGCCCTAACAAATAGTATCGGAGAGAATCCAGGGCCCACTTGATGGCTAAACACTCCTTCTCAATGATCGAATAATTTTGCTCTGCTGGGGATAACTTCCTACTGAGATAGGTGATGGGATGTTCCTCTCCATTTACTATTTGGGACATTACAGCTCCCAGGCCCACATCGGACGCGTCTGTCTGCACGACAAACTCCCGGGAGAAGTCGGGGGCCATTACCACTGGCTGTTTACAAAGGGATGCTTTTAGCTCCTGGAAAGCCCTCTCAGCCTCTGGGGACCACTTTATCATGGCTGACTTTGCCCCTTTTGTCAAATTGGTCAGGGGTACCGCTATCTCTGAAAACCTGGGGATAAACCTCCTGTAGTACCCCACAATTCCCAGAAATGCCCTGACCTGTTTTTTAGTCACTGGACGAGGCCAGTTCTGGATGGCCTCAACTTTATTCAATTGAGGTTTTATCACTCCTCTTCCCACTATGTACCCTAAGTACCGGGCCTCTTCCATCCCCATGGCACACTTGCTGGGGTTGATAGTGAAGCCCGCCCTCCTTAATGCGTCCAGGACAGCTTGGACCTTAGGGAGGTGACTCTCCCAGTCATTACTGAAGATGACAATATCATCGAGATAAGCGGCTGCGTATCTCCAATGGGGATGTAAAACCCTATCCATCGCCCTCTGAAAAGTTGCGGGGGCCCTTTGCAAACCGAATGGCATCCGGATGTAGTGGAAAGACCCCTCAGGCGTAGAAAATGCTGTTTTTTCCCTAGCCTCCTTAGACAAGGGAATCTGCCAGTATCCCTTGGTGAGGTCTAGGGTTGTGATGTAACGGGCAGGCCCTAATCTCTCTATCAGTTCATCCACCCGGGGCATGGGGTAGGCATCTACCTTTGATATTTCATTTAATTTGCGGTAGTCATTACAAAACCGCCACTCTCCATTAGGTTTTGGGACCAGCACAATGGGACTTGACCACCCACTTTTAGATTCCTCGATCACTCCAAGGCTTTTCATTCTTTGTACCTCTTTGGCTATTACCTCTCGGCGGGCTTCAGGAATCCTATATGGCTTTAAATTTACCCTGGCATGCGGCTCTGTAATGATCTCATGTTCTATCACTCTGGTGAGGCCTGGGGACTCTGTGAACAGATCCCTATTCTGTTCCAGCAATTGCTTGCACTGTTGTTTCTGGGAGGACGACAGGGTCTCTGCAATTTTTACCTCCTCCAGAACTAATGTTGGTTGGGCCAGAGTGCAAGGGGCTTCCGTGACGTCCCTAGCCTTCCAGGGTTTCAACAAATTTACGTGGTAAACCTGGTAGGGTTTTCTCCTGCCAGGTTGATGCACCCGGTAGTTCACTTCCCCTACCTTTTCCACTATCTCGTATGGCCCCTGCCATTTTGCGAGAAATTTGCTTTCTACAGTGGGAACTAATACCAGAACTCTGTCCCCTGGGCTGAATTGTCTGAGATGGGCCGACCTATTATAGACCCTGGACTGGGCCTCCTGAGCTTGCAGAAGATGCTCCTTCACGATGGGCATCACCTGGGCTATCCTCTCCTGCATTTTCGCGACATGCTCTATTACGCTCCTATAGGGAGTGGCTTCATTCTCCCAGGTCTCCTTTGCGATGTCTAATAGGCCCCGGGGATGCCTACCGTACAATAGTTCGAATGGGGAGAATCCTGTAGAAGCTTGGGGCACTTCCCTAATAGAAAAGAGCAAATAGGGCAGCAGGTAATCCCAGTCTCTGCCATCTTTCTCGACCACCCTTTTCAACATGACCTTTAGGGTCTTGTTAAATCTCTCTACTAGGCCATCGGTTTGAGGGTGGTAGACTGAGGTACGTAGCTGGGTGACCTTCAATACCTTACAGAGGTCCTGCATTACCCTCGACATAAATGGGGTCCCCTGGTCAGTCAGGATCTCTTTAGGTATTCCAGTCCGGGAAAATATGTGGAACAACTCCCTGGCGATACACTTGGACGAAGTGTTCCTGAGGGGCACGGCTTCGGGGTACCTGGTGGCATAGTCTAAAATGACCAGTATATACTGGTGCCCCCTAGCTGACTTTACTACCGGCCCTATCAGATCCATGGCAATCCTGTCAAATGGGACCTCAATGATAGGGAGCGGTATCAGAGGACTGCGGAAGTGGGTGACTGGGGAGGTTATCTGACACACGGGGCAAGACTGGCAGTAATCCCGGACCTCCCGGTAGCACCCTGGCCAGTAGAACCTCTGGAGGATCCTTTCTATAGTTTTATCTGCTCCTAAGTGGCCCCCTAGGATATGGGAATGCGCCAGGTCCATCACCATGCGCCTATAAGCTTTTGGCACCAGAAGCTGTTCCACCAGTTCCTCCCTAATTTTTGTTACTCGATACACCAGGTCCCCATTCATGGCAAAGTGGGGGAACCTCTCATCTGCCCCTGGTTCTTGGGATACTCCGTTTATGACCACCACATTATTAAGAGCCCCCCTTAAGGTCTCATCCTGGAGTTGGGCCGACCCAAAGTTTCCCCTTGACACCTCTAAGTCTGGGATGGCCACCTCAGATGTAGAATCCTCCTCTGGGTCACCTACCAGAACCGTTAGGGGAAAATCGGGGATGCCCTCCGGGGCCGCATTGGTTAGGGGGTCCACACCTCCTGCGTGACTAGGCAGTTCCACGGAGGCCCATAGGTCCCAGAAGATTGGACAATCACGGCCAATAATCAGGTCATGCATTAATCCAGGCACGACCCCCACCTGATGTGACACCATACCACCACCTCTCCCCAGGTTGACTTTGGCTACCGGGTAATGTTTGGTATCCCCATGTATACACAAGACCCCCACTTTTTTCCCAGGGACCAACTCGTGCGGGAGGTGAGCCGCAAGAAGCGTAACCAGGCTCCCTGAGTCCAGCAGTCCAGCGGCTGGGGTTCCATTTACCACCACTTGGCAGAGCTGGAGTCCCTTTTCAGAGTTGGACGCCATGCCGCATACTGAGTGGGCAAACATGGAGCTACGCCTCCCCACTGAGCACTCCATAGGTTCCCCGTTAAGGGAGCACTGGGCCGCGATGTGACCTGGAGCATGACACTTCCAGCACACCATGTCCCTGGGAACAGCTCTACTCGCCGAGTCCAGTCCACCCCTGGCCTTGGGGCGCCCCTCCCGGGGAATTCGGGGTCCCTTTCTTTGGCTTTCTGAAGCCCTCCTGGCAACCCAAAATGGCGAGGATAGAGGCCCGGGGTCAACCATAGATTTTTCCACCGCACGGTATCGTTCCACTAGGTCCACTAAGTCATCTGCGGACTGGGGGTTGCCCTGTGCGACCCAACACTGAACCGCCCGGGGTAGAGCGTGCACAAACCGGTCCGCCACAACGCGCTCCACCATTTGAGCCGGGGTACATACGTCAGGCTGCAGCCATTTTTGGACCAGATGCAAGAGGTCAAACATTTGAGACCTGGGTGGCTTGTCCCAGCTGTACCCCCAGTCATGCACCCTCTGGGCCCGCACCGTCACCGTTACGCCCAGTCGCGCCAGAATTTCTGCTTTTAGTTTCCCGTACTCCCGGGCGTCCTGCATTGACAGATCGTAGTACGCTTTCTGGGGTTCCCCCGTGAGGAAAGGTGCCAAGACCTCAGCCCACTGTTCAGCAGGTAACTTCTCGCGCTCTGCAACCCGCTCGAATACTGCGAGGAATGCTTCCACATCATCCTCCAGGGTCATCTTCTGGAGCGCCTCTCTGACGGACCGACGCGCTCGCTGGTCGCCATCATGGCTATGCATGGCAGGCATAGCAGGGGTTTCCTTGGCCCGGACAGCTTCAGTCAGCAGGGCCATCTGCTGGATTAGGAGCTGATTAGTCTCCTGCTGTGCCCTCACAGACTCTGCATGAGCCTGCTGCTGCTGGGTGTTAGCCTGTATGAGGTGTTTTATCAGGTCCTCCATACTTTCTGCCTGAGTCTTTAACTGGGCTGCCGCTTTAAGCCAGGACATGCACTAGCCAGGATGTTGCCCGCATCCGAAGCACCAATTGTAGGGGATTAGTCCCAATGGCAGGCTTACACAAGCAGGACCACAGTAAATGTTCGTGCAAACAACGGGTGCGTTTATTGGCTTGGCATCCGTTTCTCCAACAACACAAGCAGCAAACAAAAACAAAAGGCTTACTTCAGCCAACACCCAGGTGTCTCACCACAGTCTTTAGGCGCAACCGCCCGGCACCTATCGCAGGCACAGTCTGTATTGCCCACACGGGCTCTCACCCTTCCAGCGTGGTGTAAGGCACAGTTCCTAGACAGGACCTTAGAGCTTCCCTCAGCCTCCAAGGTGGTTACTCTCTGGTAACTAGAAGGGAACTGAGCAACACACACAGCTCACCTGATCTCCAGGCTTACATAGGCCATCCAAAAACTCCGGCCTGGAGCCGGAGTGGGAGCAGTCATCCCACCCCACTCTTTGACTGCTCCAGTGAAGGCCGACCCAGACTTGCTGCTGTTACAGCTAAACTAACTTTAAACATGTCAGTGGCCTAATGCCGCTGACACAGAATTATCTGGCCTTCACTCCACCAAAGACAGGAATTTTGGTGGCACATATCTCCCATCTATCACAAGGCCTTGTGCCTTCCTACACTATATATACACTCACCGGCCACTTTATTAGGTACACCATGCTAGTAACGGGTTGGACCCCCTTTTGCCTTCAGAACTGCCTCAATTCTTCGTGGCATAGATTCCACAAGGTGTTGCAACGATGCTCAATTGGTACCAAGGGGCCCAAAGAGTGCCAAGAAAATATTCCCCACACCATGACACCACCACCACCAGCCTGAACCGTTGATACAAGGCAGGATGGATCCATGCTTTCATGTTGTTGACGCCAAATTCTGACCCTACCATCCGAATTTCGCAGCAGAAATCAAGACTCATCAGACCAGGCAACGTTTGTCCAATCTTCTACTGTCCAATTTCGATGAGCTTGGGCAAATTGGAGCCTCAGTTTCTGTTCTTAGCTGAAAGGAGTGGCACCCGGTGTGGTCTTCTGCTGCTGTAGCCCATCTGCCTCAAAGTTCGCCGTACTGTGCGTTCAGAGATGCTCTTCTGCCTACCTTGGTTGTAAGGGTGGCTATTTGAGTCACTGTTGCCTTTCTATCAGCTCGAACCAGTCTGCCCATTCTCCTTTGACCTCTGGCATCAACAAGGCATTTCCGCCCACAGGACTGCCGCTCACTGGATGTTTTTTCTTTTTCGGACCATTCTCTGTAAACCCTAGAGATGGTTGTGCGTGAAAATCCCAGGAGATCAGCAGTTTCTGAAATACTCAGACCAGCCCTTCTGGCACCAACAACCATGCCACGTTCAAAGGCACTCAAATCACCTTTCTTCCCCATACTGATGCTCGGTTTGAACTGCAGGAGATTGTCTTGACCATGTCTACATGCCTAAATGCACTGAGTTGCCGCCATGTGATTGGCTGATTAGAAATTAAGTGTTAACGAGCAGTTGGACAGGTGTACCTAATAAAGTGGCCGGTGAGTGTATATATATATGTCTAAATTTATACATTACAGGATAAATACAATAATCATCGACTAAATGAGAGACAAACTGGTACAGAAGGAAAGAGAATTCTGCCCATGAAGGCTTACACTTTACAATGGGGGAGGTAGAGAGATAGAAGGTGAGGGAAGTAGATGATAACGACAAGCAGTTATAATGTCAAAGTTGACAGGAAACAATCCTTAAATTAAGTAACCATAAAATACTCCTTATATATTATATAGTTCTCATGGAAGGGACTTTGATCTTTTTGGTTAAATAACTTGAGCAACTGAAAGGGAAAAAGAAAAGGAAAAGCACATATAGTTCATTTTTTGTGTGTATACAATATATATTTATTTTATATATTTATGTATCAAGTCTTGGTTAATTCCCTAATTTTTTGGAATATGGGTAAAGATCTGCACTTATAATAAACTAAATTTGGTCAAAGTCAATCTTTACATGATTTTTTATCAAGCCCATTGTACATTATAAGAACATAATATCATTTTTGTCTGAGAACTAATTGGTGGGGGCATACGATAAATACATGAATGTGAATGTTAATTAATGAAAGTTAAACAAAACCATGAGAACTGAATAATGTACAGCATAAAGAGTACTTTATGGTTACTTCATTTAATGATTGTTTCCTGTCAACTTTGACATTATAGCTGCTTGTTATTAGGGTAGGGCATATTGTACTATGTTCTTCAGTTCAATGTCCTTCCTGCTTCTTGCATGTGTGGCAACAAACCTTTTTTCCAGCATTAAATTGTCAGTCTGAATAAAATTGTTTCTGCCATTAATAATGTAACTTTCTCAACAATGAATGGACTGTCATTGTTAAAACTGAAAAGGTGTCGAGTTAAACTTTAATCTTATATAAAGTCAAGTCACGGAAGCCGCATTAAAAACTTGCAGAAGCCTGTGACTTACACATGACTGCTTACATGTGTTGATGCAGACACTAATTAAAGATATATATCCCATCAGAAAATAAATAATTACATAACCAATGTAAAGTTTTTTTTGTCTCAGAATATGTTTTTTGAGAATGTTTTCAGAGAATTCTTAAATATAAGCAAATGTTTATAAAAAAAAATTCAGATATCTGATTCATTATTAATGGAGTTTCTGTAGACCAAACGTATGTGTAGAAACTATGGGTTATTGTCCTTTCTACTAATTTTTGGTTTCAATACGTAATTTAAGGTGGTATTCCCATCTGATAAAGTGATTGAATCATATTGCTAGGATATACCAGGACATACAGTATCTCACAAAAATGAGTACACCCCACATATTTTTTTGCAAATTTGTATATCTTTTTATGGGACAACGCTGAAGCTATGACTATTTTATACAACATAAAATAGTCAGTGTGTAGCTTGTATATCAGTGTAAATGTGATGTGCTCTCAAAATAACTCAACACACAGTCATCAGTGTCTAAATCATATGCAATAAAAGTAAGTACACTGCTAAGTAAAGTAAAAATGGACAAATACTGCCCATAGGTCAATATTTTGTGCAGCCCACATTATTTTCCAGAAGAGCTTTATTATCCAGCACTAGAGCTTCACAGATTGCAGCCACTGGAATCCTCTTCCACTCCTCTATGACAACATCACAGAGCTGGTGAATGTTAGAGATCTTGTACTTCTCCACTTTCCATCTGAGGATGCCCCACAGATGCTCAATGTTTAGGTTTGGACACTTGTTTAGCCAGTCTAGCACCTTCATCCTCATTTTCTTTAGCAAGGCAATGGTTGTCTTGGAGGTATTTTTGGGGTAATCATGTTGGAATACTGCCCTGCGGCCCAGTTTCTGAAGGGAGGGGATTATGCTCTTCTTCAGTATGTTACAGTACCTGTTGACATTCATGGTTCCCTCAATGAACTGTAGCTCCCCACAGCCAGCAGCACTCGTGCAGGCCCAAACTATGTCACTTCCACTACTATGCTTGACTGTAGGTAAGACACACTTGTCTTTGTACTTCTCTCCTGGTTGTCACCACATGACACCATCTGAACCAATTAAGTTTATCTTCGTCTCATCAGACCACAAGACAGTAATCTATATCCATAATCTGCTTGTCTTTAGCAAACTGCAGAATTTCTTGGGCATCATCTTTAGAAGAATCTTCCTTCTGGGATGACAGCGATGCAGGTCAATATGATGCAGTGTGTGGTGTATGACCTGAGCACTGACAGGCTGACCCCACACCCTGTTAACTTCTGCAGCATAGGCACTCAACTTCTTTGGTCGAACATGCCAAGGCCTGTTCTGAGTGGAACCTGTCTTGTTAAACCACTGTATGGTCTTGGCCACTGTGCTGCAGCTCAGTTTCAGGGTGTAGCCATCTTTATGTAGAGCAACAATTCTTTTTTTCAGATCCTCAGTTCTTTGCTATGAGGTTCCGTGTTGAACTTCCAGTGACCAGTATGATAGAGATAGAGTGTGAGAGCGATAACCAAATTTAACTCACCTGCTTCCCATTCACACCTGAGACCTTGTAACACTAAAGCGTCACATGACTCCATGGATGGAAATTGGCAAATTGGGCACAATTTGTCGATTTGCACTTAGGGTGTACTCACTTTTGTTGCCAGCGGTTTAGACATTTTTGAGAGCGCACCAACGGACACCATGGTGGAAACCCAAAGGACCCATTGTAACTAATAGGGTCCTTCTGGCACCGTGGGTGTCTCGTGCCAAACTTATCCCATGGCTTACGTATTCACCTCTGCACCAGAGATTCCGAACGAAACCTCGGATGCAGATGTGACCAAGCCTCAATGGTGTTGGCTGCAGTTCCCATTGCAGCAAAGTGGCCAGGAGTACAATTGTGCATTGAAAAACAGTGTATAGGATACAGTACAGAATCAGTGCTAAAATTCTTCCATTTCCAAGATTGATGTGGGTCCCAGAGGTCATATTCCCACCAAGTAATAACAGATATCAAAGTCATATGCCATCATGTTATGAGATGGAAATACCCCATTGAGTATTTCAGTAATATCAGCACAGCCTTTACCATGAAGTTGATGGGCACAGGCTGATGAGTGGCCACAGTCCTTCTTTACACTGTGCTGTTTTCTGGGAGCATTCTGGTATTTGTATCTTTGTGGAGGCACTATATGGCACTATTGTATCTTTGAGGAGGCTGATGAGTGGCCACAGTCCTTCTTCACACTGTGCTGTTTTCAGGGAGCATTCTGGTATTTGTATCTTTGTGGAGGCACTATATGGCACTATTGTATCTTTGAGGAGGCTGATGAGTGTCCACAGTCCTTCTTCACACTGTGCTGTTTTCAGGGAGCATTCTGGTATTTGTTTCTTTGTGGAGGCACTATATGGCCAAACTAGTAGTATTATATAAACATGAACGGGCATGTTATATAGAATAAAGGTGTCATGAAGTGAACAAAGTCTTTTCATTCTGTGACTAACAGTGGTGTCAGTATGCGCTGACACCCTGGACGCCGGGTATTTGGTGTGGATCGGTTGTGATCACCATGGTTGAAGGTGGTAGTATAGTGGACCATGACAGGGAGCAGAGTCTAAGGGGATACCGCAAGGCCGGAGCGGACTTTGCAGCGGGGAACCCCCAGGTCTCTACCCCCGACGTGGCTACTCGCAGTGGCAGCCTAAGTGCAGGTGACAGAGTCCAGGCAGATACAAGCAGGTATAACAGCAGAATACAGCAGAAACAGGGAACAGGCTGACATGGGGCTAAACAGGTATCAGGCTGACAGGCAAGACGGCAGGACACAACAGGGTAAACAGGTATCAGGACAGCAGATAACAGCAAATTCCAGGAACCCAGGTATCAGACATTTCGGGATTAAATGTACACAGGAACAGCCTGTCATAACGGAAGGTACCAGTAGGAAACCGTGGTCAGGAGCTCAGGTGGACAATCATGAACTGACCAGGAAGTTCCTTATATGCCAGAAGGTAGAAGGTCATTGGACAGGACACTGTCCAATCTAGACCAGTGAGCATGTGCGCTCACTAGCGAGCATGTGCAGACACAGGCAGGAACAGAAAGCAGGAACAGGTAAGTACACAACATACAAGGGACATGGCAGGAACTGGGACAAACACAGGAACACAGAAGGGACATGGCCATGTCCTTTGTCCACAACGGGTACCAAGATATGTCTTCAAGAAGTAATAAAAATGTTAGTTACATGTATGTAAGGAGAATTAAGGCTACAGCCAGGTTTACATCTTTGTCAGAGGCTTTGTTATAGACGTCTGTTGCAGATTCTGTCAAAGGCTGGAAGAAACAGTGCAATAAAATGATGGAAACTGTTTTTCATTTAGTGGATTTGGCACCAATGTTATTTTAAAATTTTTATTCCTATGACAGAACAAAAAACGTGAGTTACAACACAGATGTGAATATAGCATTAGGATAATTAGAATTTTTCCTTTGAATGTTCTTGATTGGAGACACTTTGCAGTTTTTCTGGAAACCATTTTGAGTCACATGCATAATTTTATTAACTTCTTGTATTTTGTCTTTTCTTCATTATTTATTTATTTAATGATAAGTGCTATTCACCAACCCAATAAAAATGGTTAAAAGTACATTTCTGGCGTGTTTGTTAAAGAGATACCAAATCATTTTTGTTCAGTGTTTTGTTGTATTTACTATTTGTAATGAAAACAATGCTTTTATTTTACATTATTTCATTGTGATCATTGTTTGATGTTCCGTTTATAAACTGTAATACACTTTTATCGTTCCAATTTTAATGTAAAAATATGGAAAGCTTTGCAAATTTGCGTGTAATACACTCTTACATGTAGGGTATACCTAAAATATGTAATCCCATCGTTTTAGAACATATGTAATATATGCCCTACCAGGTATCACCTACAAATATTAGATGACAGTCATATGGTATATATAATCCAGTAAACGGTGAAATCATAGAACCAATTAAGGTTGAAGGTTGAAAATAATTTCAAGTAAACTTAATGGTACCTAATGTAGTTTCATATTACATAGTTACATAGTTAGTATGGTTGAAAGAAGACACGTGTCCATTGATATTTTACATTTCACTATCTGTTGTGTTCAAATGTCTATAGCAATCAGCATTCATTTCCAATATCCTTCATTTTAGAATTTTTTGTTTCCTGTTTCTATTTTTTTTTCCATAATATTTTTAAAGTGTATCCCTATAACACTATGGGCCACATGTATGAAAAGTGTCGAGGTCTAAAACTCACTTTGTTTCCCATTGCAACCAATCAGAGCATCCCTTTCATTTAATATAGGGCTCTGAAAAGAGATAGGCGCTCTGATTGGTTGCTATGGGAAACAAAGTGAGTTTTAGACCTGAACACTTTTCAAACATGTGGCCCTAATTGTTTTGACAAATAATGTCAGGCAGCTTTCACACCTAGACAGCTATGACATTTTTGTTGTGAATCAGCATGCATGGGGAGGCCCATTTTCCGTACCTAGATCGAACATTCTTACAAACGTTCATTCAGCTGATTACTGCATTATGTAAACATGCCCTGATCAGCCGAAAAACGAACATCTTCATGTGTGATTGGGTTGTGCTGCTGACACAATGCAAACTGTTTGTGGGACAAACGATCACATAACCTATCATTTCTACCTCATGCAAGGTGCATTGGCCTTAATGAAAGAACTTTCAAAGGAGTGACAAACTACTTGTTATAATGTTCTGATAATTAGCCTATGTACATGGAGCTTTAGAGCACACTGTGGGTTTTTCATAAACTTAATTTTGGTTAGAACAAAAAACAAAACTAAAACACTCTAGCCAATATGTAAAAATCATTAAAATAAAAGAGGCATTTACCTCCGGGTAATCATGTGGCTCTACAGCGAGTACCCTTTCTTGCCCATCTTATAAAGAAGCACTGAGATATCTTGGTGAAAGTAACACAGCTTTCCTGTTTATTTTTCCAAATGACAAACCATTAAAAATATAAATAAATATCTACAGAACAACGTGTTTTGTGTTTGTGCAACATATCATCCGGTTCCTTTTTTTTTTTTTTTTACAAATGACTGACATAAAATAACCAGCCATTGATGATTTCAGCGTAACAAACAGGTACCAGATGAAGTATTGCACAAACATGAAATATTTTTAATGGTTTGCTATTGGGAAAAATAAACAGGAAAACTCTGTTACTTTCACGAAGATATTTCAGCGCTTCTTTTTAATGTGGGTAAGATAGGGTACTTGCTGTAGAGCCACACGATTCCCCGAAGGTGAATTTCTCTGTTATTTTTATCATACTTTGAACCTCGACACTGGGAAAGTGTCGGTGAGGCATTCCACGGGAAGCTGTGGAAGTCAAGTTGAACTCCATATATCCATTGTAATTTTGACATAAGTGTTAAGGAGAGTTGTGCCTCCGTTGTAACACATCTCTCAAAGGTGAGTACAATAACATCTATTGATAACCGCACCTAACCATCTGAGATATTTCAAAAGAGAGTGCTTGTCTGTCTGTTTTCTTTTTGTTTATCAATATGTAAGAATATTATCCTATTATTTTTATTTTACTCTGTGTCAGTTATATTTTGTTTTGCAGTATTTGTTTCATTCGTTTTTTACAGTTTACATGCCACATTTGTTGCATGCAAAATGCACTAACTACAGGGGTTAATTTCTGTAGAACATTGTAGGTTGAGGATTTCATATTTTCACAGTGGCTCACAGCTAATTTGCTGCTGAGTGAATACAGCATAAACTGTGTTAAAAATTCTGGCTGCTTAGAACAGTCCTGGTGTGTTTCTCTATTACAGTGATAATTAATGGATTTCATTGTGCATTGTGGTGACTAATTTATGCAGAAAGAAGAGCACATTGTCTGTTGGAACAACAAACATTATTATTCTTTTTTCATGTCGTATCAAGAATTAGATACAGCATTTGCCTATAGTAGAGGTATCCCCAAAGTCTCTTCTACATGGTCCCAGCTAACGACAAGATATAGGGGTGTCTTCTGGCAGGCTGGTAATAAAGCTTACCCCCATTCTTTTTTCCTCTCCCTCCTTTACAAGAGTCTTAAGAGTCAGAATAAAGAAAAACAGTTCATTCTGGTGACAATCTCTATGGAGGAAAGTAGCATTTCTGTTGTGCTAATTTTATTTTCAGACTGGTTTCAATTCTTTCTAATAATGTTGCCTGCACATGTTGTTTACGGTCTTAATCTCCTGATCATACATATGATAGAAGAAGATTGACCTTTAGAGATGTATTTGCCAATATTTGGTCCACCTCATTGTTCGATAATGTAAGTATAGCATCACCTGCAATAGTATTATGACTGGATGCAACTATGTAAGTGCACGTTTTGATAAGCTTTTAAGGTTTTTAGCATCTTAAGCAAGCTTCTCATCTCCTAATTTTAATAAAGACTTGGGGAGTTCACTATTTTAAACTTATATAATACATTGGACTACTCTTTCTAGTGATATAAACTTTGGAAATTTATTAAAAACAAACCACACTTTGTATAGTGTAAAAGGCATTGGGCATTTATTTAACCCCTTCCTGACCTACTGGTACTTCCTAGTGGGAAGTGCGTTCACGCTTCAACATAAAAAAACTATATTTGTTGGGTATTGCTGAAATTGTATTGTAAAACTAACTTCTCACATATATTGCATGTGGAGTGCTGTTAAAAATAAGAATCACTACTAGGATTGCAGTATTTTCTTCACCCTGCCTTCCAAAAAAGGGATTTAAAACTAATCAAAAAGCCTTGTCCCTTAAAATTATACAAATAAAAAGGTCAACTCATCCTACAAAAATCAAGATACTACACAACTCCATACACAGAAAAATAAAAAAGTTATGGCTCTCTCAAAAATGCGTTTTCCTTTTTGAATAAAAGTGGTATCGCTGTAATCGTTTTGACCAGATAAGTAAAGCTAGCATGTCATTTATGACCGCTGTAAAAAAAAAACAAACAAAAAAAACACCACCAGGTAACGGGTGGAGTAATGGATCCGCTGGACCACCACAAGCGATGGTAACAGCCACGCCAGGGAGCGGAATCTACGTATGTCCCGGTATTCACCAGAGCCCGCCGCAGAGTCCTACCAGGTCGCTCGCCCTGACGGGACTAGCTGGCCGTGGCAGCCGAGGAGAGGAACGGTACTGAATCGTAATAGAAGAACCGTAGTTGAGGACAGGCAGACAGGTCAGGGCTGGCAGCGAAGGTTCATAGTTGGGAAACGTAGCTAGTGGTCGGAAACACAGTAAAGCAAGAACGTACTTCAGAGACACCTTTTTTTTAAGGCACGAAGCAACATAGATCCAGCAGGGAAGTGACGTAGGACGTGGCAATAAATAGGGTCAGCGCCCAGCAATTAACCAATTACCGGCGCGCTGGCACTTTAAATTTACAAGAGCGCCCGCGCCCTAGGGAATGGGCACGTGTGCCTCGGCCAGCAGAGGAAGACAGCAGTACAGGAGTACGGGCGAGTAAGTATGTTCCCATACAGTGATTGCGCCTGCAGCACCACCAACGGCCAGCGGCACAAACCAACCCCAGCAGGGACCCAGAAGAAGGGACACGGGTGCGCCCACGGCCAGCGGATCAAAGCGTCATATGCACCCAATATTGGTACCAATCAAAATGCCAACTCATCCCGCAAAAGACAAGTCCATAATCAGCTCCGTATACAGAAAATAAAAAAGATGTTGTCAGAATACGAAAACATAAAAATGTAATTTTTATAAACGCATATTTATTGTGTAAAAGTAATAAAACATAACTACATAAAATTTATATCATTGTAATTGTACCAACCCACATAGTAAAATTATCCTGTCATTTATACCACACGGCGAACACTGTAAAAAAAAAAAAACTATAGAAAACTATGTCCCACAAAAATGCATAATAGACCCCTAGATGAGATCCCTGAGGGGTGTTGAATCCAAAATGTCGTGACTTCAGGAAGGTTTCACCTGTTCTCGTACTTTGGAGGCTTTGCAAATGCAACATGGCAACCACCAAAATCTGCCTTGTAAAAGCCAAGTAGCGCTCCCTCCCTTATACGCCCTGCCACACACCTAAACAGCAGTTTATACCCATTTATAGGGTACTGCTGAAATGTGAAAAATTAATACTAAAGTTTTAAGCTCCCTAATGTTGTAAAAAAATAAAAAGACATTTCAAAAAATATGCCAATCTACAGTGGATATATGGTAGATGCTAGTTATAAACTGTTTTGAGTGGAATAGCAGTCTGTCTTACAAGCAAAAATTTGAAAATAGTAAATTTTTAAAATTTTTCTCAATATTTTGACATTTTTCACAAATAAGGATTTTTTGGACAAAAATTTCTTACTAAATTAAAGCACAATGTGTCACAAGGAAACCTTCTCTGAATCACTTTGATAGGTAAAAGTGTCAAAAAGTAATTCTCACATAAAATGACACGTCAGATTTCAAATATGGGGCTCTGTCAGGAAGGCCAAAACTGGCTGTGGCATCAAGGGGTTAAAAACAAACCACACTTTATGTATCATGAAGGCAAGACTATAGCTAATACAGTCTAATATCGATGTAGGTAAAGAAACAAAGCAGCCTTTTTTGGCTCCCACACGTACAGGAACCTTTCCCTGCCTAAGTTGTCAAAATTGTAATGATAATAAAAGGTGCTCAAATTTTACATCTATCCAAGGGTGTTACAATTCCTATAGAAGGTTTCCATACCTGTAATAGCAAAGAGATAATTTACCCATTAAAATGTCCCTGTTGCAAAGGATATGTGAGACTAACGGCCAGAAAAGTTAGATTGCAGCAAACATATATCAATCCGACCAAAGTGAATAGTAAAAACTCACGTTTATTCAAAGTCTTCATTCAAGTAAAAACAGTCCATCAGACATACTTGTATTCCTTTTCAATGATCTGCAACAGCAGTATCCACGAGCAGTGAAAGACTCGATCCAGCTCAATCTCATGCAGCCACATGTAGCTAGTGAGAGCAGTATGGACAGGGGGCGTCACCCTCCAGCGGAAGCGACGTTTCTATCCGTTGTTCTTCCCTTATTATTAGTTTGTAACAGCTCATCTCTATCCATGGCCAAAACATGACTATAACAACAAAAAAAGAAGGGACATTTCCGTGTATGAATTTTCAAAATTGTCATGCCATTATACGTGGTTCATATATCACACATACCACAAAAGGACACAAAATCAACATTAGAGGTATGCATACTTGCAATAGCAAAAATGTCATTTATTTTTTGAAGTGCCCTTGTGGCTTGGGATATGTGGGGCAGACGACCCGCAATGTTAAAATCAGAATTAATGAACATCGTTCAGCCATACGTACGTTCCAGAAAAAAATAGACAAAAGTGATGACAATGACAATAAAAAATTTGGAGAGAGCTCGGTTGCCCATCATTTTCATGAGAGACGCCACGGAGTGTCAGAACTCCGATGGTGTATTTTAGAACAGGTCTATCCCTTAGAAGGTACATCAATAGAAAGAACACTCTTGCGCAGAGAAGCAATGTGGTTTTTTAAGTTAGATACACTCGACCCCAAGGGATTAAATGAGAACCTTAACATGAATATTTTTCTATAAAAGTGATAAACGTATGTTTTGAAATCGTATGTTTTTAAATGTTTTTAATGTTGTCAGACAGTTACTAATTAGTAATGACAATTAATCACCTATATAAGTATAGTCTGTAATCACCTACCTGTGCTTGAGAAAGGAGGAGTTTGTCTTCCGAAACGTCGCTTCCGCTGGAGGGTGACGCCCCCTGTCCATACTGCTCTCACTAGCTACATGCGGCTGCATGAGATTGAGCTGGATCGAGTCTTTCTCCGCTCGTGGATACTGCTGTTGCAGATTATTGAAAAGGAATACAAGTATGTCTGACGGACTGTTTTTACTTGAATGAAGACTTTGAATAAACGTGAGTTTTTACTATTCACTTTGGTCGGATTGATATATGTTTGCTGAAGACGGCACTAGGAGAGTTGCCATATCCAGACCACTATACACACGAGGCAGTGTGCATTGTACACTCACCGGCCACTTTATTAGGTACACCATGCTAGTAACGGGTTGGACCCCCTTTTGCCTTCAGAACTGCCTCAATTCTTCGTGGCATAGATTCCACAAGGTGTTGCAACGATGCTCAATTGGTACCAAGGGGCCCAAAGAGTGCCAAGAAAATATTCCCCACACCATGACACCACCACCACCAGCCTGAACCGTTGATACAAGGCAGGATGGATCCATGCTTTCATGTTGTTGACGCCAAATTCTGACCCTACCATCCGAATGTCGCAGCAGAAAATCGAGACTCATCAGACCAGGCAACGTTTTTTCCAATCTTCTACTGTCCAATTTCGATGAGCTTGGGCAAATTGGAGCCTCAGTTTCCTGTTCTTAGCTGAAAGGAGTGGCACACGGTGTGGTCTTCTGCTGCTGTAGCCCATCTGCCTCAAAGTTCGCCATACTGTGCGTTCAGAGATGCTCTTCTGCCTACCTTGGTTGTAACGGGTGGCTATTTGAGTCACTGTTGCCTTTCTATCAGCTCGAACCAGTCTGCCCATTCTCCTTTGACCTCTGGCATCAACAAGGCATTTCCGCCCACAGGACTGCCGACCACTGGATGTTTTTTCTTTTTCGGACCATTCTCTGTAAATCCTAGAGATGGTTGTGCGTGAAAATCCCAGGAGATCAGCAGTTTCTGAAATACTCAGACCAGCCCTTCTGGCACCAACAACCATGCCACGTTCAAAGGCACTCAAATCACCTTTCTTCCCCATACTGATGCTCGGTTTGAACTGCAGGAGATTGTCTTGACCATGTCTACATGCCTAAATGCACTGAGTTACCGCCATGTGATTGGCTAATTAGAAATTAAGTGTTAACGAGCAGTTGGACAGGTGTACCTAATAAAGTGGCCGGTGAGTGTATATTAGCCCAGGTATATGCTATTAAGTTAGATTGCAGCTCAATGAACACTGGTCAGTTATCCGCACTTATAAAAACAAGCATTTTTAAGAGGAAAATAATGACCCCACAGTGGAGATGGGTGTCACGGATGCCTCTGCGACCCTCGTCCCGGGTCCAAGGCACATCTGTGTCCTGCTGCCGAGCGGCGCCGCGTCCCGCACGTCGGGTCGCGGGCGTGCTCTTCTCCCTGCCGTTGCCGAGTCCCACTTAGCCGGCTACGCTCCTGCTGCGTCTGTCTCCGTCCCTTGGCTTCATCACCCAGTGCTCCATCCACGTGGAACTTATGGCTGGTCAGTTCCCGTCGGAAAGGTCCAAGGTGGCCTTCGTGGTCAGTCTCCTCTCCGGAAAACCCCTGGCCTGGGCAACTCCTCTCTGGGACCGAGATGATTGGGTCACAGCTGATCTTGCGACATTCCTACAGGAGTTCTGCAGTGCCTTCGAAGAGCCTGCCTGCGCTTCGTCTGCCGAGACCCCCTTACTGAACTTGCGGCAAGGGAACTCCTCCGTAGATGACTATTCCGTGCAATTCCGCACAATAGCATCGGAGTTGGCTTGGAATGATGCAGCATTATGCGCCACGTTCAAGAAGGGCCTCTCCAGCCAGATTAAGGATGCCCTCTCCACCCGGGACCCGCCGTCTTTGTTAAGTGAGCTGATCCATCTGGCAACCGGGATTGATATCCATTTCGCGGAGGGACGTGAGGAGCTCCGCCAAGAGCATGAACCGGTCCGAACACGTTGTCTACCTCGTCTTGCGCCGGTGTTTCTATGGCCTCCACTGCCTCCTTCCCAGCCAGCCATGGAAGAGGCCACGCAAGGGGGATAAGAGCCCCCTGACCCCCGGGGAAAAACTTAACCGAACGTAAGGAGAACCTATGTCCCTATGGGCAGCCCTGAACATTCCACGGGGGTTGCCCGTCCGCCGCAACGTGGGAAACAAGCGCCCCCTAGGCTTCGTGGGATAGGCTCCTAGGTGTGAGAAACCCCCTCTCCTCGTTTGAACAACCCTCCTGGTCCGCATGGGTCTCGCACCCACTTCAAGCCTAAGTTTTTGGGTTTTGGGGTGGCTGGAAATTTTTTGGATGCGATCTGGTCTCAGCATAACTCCCCGTGGTCCCCCTGGAGAAACCTCTTCCCATCTCCTCTTAGTGGGAGATCCTCAGGATCCAGTTGCTACCACTGACCTTGTTCCTTCAAGTGGGGGCCTTATAAGAAGAACTTAGTTTTTCGTGTTACCCCGGGTTTCCCCCCATCATTCTGCTCTTCCGGGGCTGCAGCCCCATGCTCGTGCTAAAGGGGCAACAGGCGAATCCTGCTTGGGGGAGAATGTGGTCTCGTTTTTTTGGGTGGCATTTTCCCCGGTGTTTCCCGTTCTCATACTTCTACGCCTCTGGCGTTCAAGAGTATGCTGACGTCTTCCCCCGAGAAGCAAGCGGAGACCTTTTGCCTCCATCACCCAATATGCCCTATTGCCCTTCTGCCGGGAAAAATCTCCTCCACTGCAAGGTTTACCCTCTGTCTGTCCCTGAGCCCTTTGGGCTATTCTGCCTACACAAGGAGAATCTCCAAAGGGGGGGGTTTTATTCTAAGCCTCCTTTCCGGGTGGTGCCGGGTTCTTTTTCAAACGAAAAAGGAGGGATTCCCTACGCCCATGTAAAATTCCGCGGTCTCAACAAGATCACCATAAAGAATTGATACCCTTGCCGTTGATTACCAGCTTTTTGACTGGCTTGGGGAGCCAAGATTTTCCCCAAATGGACCTCGGGGCAACAACCATTCGGATTCGAAAAGGGAGACAAAGGAAGGGGGCCCTTCAATACTCGAGATGGGCACTTTGAGTCCCGGGTCATCCCTTGGGGACTCTTAATGCCCCGCAGTCTTCCGGGAGTTTGTCAAAACATCTTCAGAGACCTTCTGAAACCCCTGCGTGGTCGTCTTTTGGTACACCCGATCTTTTACCTGATCCAAACCCCATGGCTCATGTCGACAATTCTCAGGCATTTAGTCTAACTGTCTGAAATGCCAAGCTCGGAAGTCCTCTTTCAAAGACAATCTCCCCCTTTCTCAGCTACATCATCCCCTGACCAGGCCTACGGATGGAACACCCAAGTTGTCGGTTGTTGCAATGGCACGCCCAGTGGGGTTTTTTGGGCCATACAGCGTTCCCCTGATTTCAGCAATTTTTTACAGGCATTATCCCGCACTTCTCCAGTTGGTGGTTCTTTTGGGGCCCCTCACGAAGAAAAACCAACCACACTAGCCCTCTGGGGCGAGGGGGCCTTCACAAACTAAAAAAAACTGCCTTTGCCCCGCATCCCATCCCGCGCGGCCGGGACCCCGTGAAAACCCTTCCGCTTAAGTAAGCCCCTTCTGGGGGGGGTTGGGCATCCTCACGCAAAAAGGGGCCCCCCTGCAAAAAGGGCACATGTGGCTTCTTTTCCCGACTTTCGCTGGGGAAAGAAATTTCATATTGGAGACCGGGGGGTTATTGCCCCCAAAAGGCATTGGAGGAATGGGTTATCTGTGGAAGGTTCTCGCACCCTCTGTATCATTCAGAACACAAGAACCTCCCAAAACCCCAGAGGCTCACGACTCAATCCGCGAGCTAGGTGGGGCGCCTTTTTCTCCTGGGTTTAAATTCCAGATCCACTTCCCTCCCGCGGAAAAAAAAAGTAAGGAAGAACCCTTCTTACGCCTTCATGTGGTGGGTAAGAAATGGCCCCCGAGACATAAAACCCTCCAGACGTCTTATCTCCGCAGTTCCCCTGACCTCCGGGGGGTCCCGCCCCAGAAGGACTACTAAGCTCTCCTCATAGGCGTATCCTGAAGTGGGGACATGCTCTTGGTGGGCCGGGGCATCCCCCCTGCCGCAAAACATTTCTCCGACTCACGGTTCATTGGTCAGGACCTAGCTAAAAAGGTAAGGAATTTCATCGAGTTGTATAATCCCTAGACCTGAGTCCGCGGGGGGCCTCTCCCTTTTAAAAAGAACGGCCTGCATCCCTGCCAACTCTCCTGCTGGCATCCCCCCTCTGAGTTTGGCGGGGGGATGCACTGGTCCAGGGCATAAGACCCCTGGTCCCCGACCCTCAAACTCGCTCCTGCTTTGACGCATGAAAGGGTCAACAGATAAAAGAAGAATCCCCCTTCATCCCCTTCCCCCCCCGAGTAAAAAGGGGTGGCCCGTCCGCCAAATATGCCGCCTCAAGATCCCAACCCAAAAAAAACTGGGGCCCCCCCTTTTTTGGGGCCTTTTGGGTCCTTTGCGCTAAACCCAGTGGCCCTTTAAGCTCCGGCTCCCACCCCACCCCGGGGGATCCCGAATCCTTCATGTTCGCTTCTAAAAACCCCCGGCCGAATCGTTTCTTCAGAAAACAGTCCTCCATTCGTTTGGGATCCTCCAATACTTTTTTGGCAGGGATTTTGGGGTATGAGGAGGACTAGAGGGGGAAAGATATTTCTTGTTGCTGGAAGGGGTTCGGGCCCGAGGAAAGGTTTGGGGCCGGGGAAAAAACATTTTGGACCGTAATGTAATCCAAAATTCCCCCATCCAGAAAAGGGGGGGGGTGGGAAAAGGGGGGGGGGGGGGACTGTCCGGTGCCCCTTTTACCCTTGTCCCGGTGCAAGGGGGCCCTCCTGCCCCACTGTCGAGTGCCGCGTTTAAAATTTAAAGGCAACTGTACCGAAATTGGGTATTGCCTTGCGCCCCTATTTAAGCCCGCCTCTTCCAGTAAAAACCCGCCGGAATTTGTGCCCCTTTTCCCAAAAAAGCATTCCTGAACCGTTCTATTACCTGTACCGTACCGTTTTCCCCCTCCCTTGACCACGAATCTTGCCCGCCCCCTGACCTTCCCCCGCCTGTCACGCCCGAACCATTGCCCCCCCTGCCCCACCTTCTGCTTCCCCCGATAGAGCCCCGCCCCCGATTTTGTACACCTTGGGTGCCTCCCTAGCAAATACGTCGGGCTACCCTGGTAGACTCCCGCCACAGCAATCCATCCCGCTTTGCACGGGCTCTGTGAAAAAAGGGCTACTAATTTTGCTCCCCGGGTGGTTTCACCATCGCTTCGGTGGGGCCGAGGATCCCCCTACCTCCAAACCGTGACAATGGGGCACTTTGATACAAAAAAAATTTTTTACAAAAATAGTGGACCCATTTTTAGATGCCTGACAATTTATTTTGGACTTTTGAGGGCAACTTGAGGGTATGGGGGTCCTAGGGTGAATTTAATGAGAAACATCTATTACAAAGAAATTAAAGGGGAATAGTAAACTTGACACCCTATCCCCTAAGGGGTTAAATGAATAAATTATCTATACTGTGTTTCTGTATCATAACTTTTTATTTAGTGTTTTTAATCAATGTTTTTAAATTTTGTACTTCTATTTGTCGGTTTTCAAAGCAGCATTTGCAGTTAGCTTCTGTGTTGGGCAAAAGTTTTGTTTTACTTCCTATTAATGAGTACCAGCATCTCATGCAAAATGACAAAGGGGGGTACGACCCTCAAAATGAGCAGTTGTGTTCTGCGCCACCCCTTTTTCCATCTCCCTTGCAATTAAACTACTAGTAGTGGATACTGCATACTCTCTATGGACTTGGATGGGCTTGTGCCCAAAACTTTTGGTCAAAATTAAACACGTTTTGTTTTTTATGCCGCTTTGCACTAATTTTGAAAAGTATATTAGCCCT
>JAODAL010046707.1:0-30642 GCA_025379985.1 Phyllomedusa bahiana
TTGGGGGTATTACACTGTAATGGAGGTGAGGGGTTTTTTAAAAAAGCAAATTGTCATCGTGCAGTGATCTGAGGCGATGGACAGAAGCTCTGTGGAATGTGTGGAAAATTAGTGACAGGACCGGGCGCAGGGGTGAGAGGAATTAGTGTGTGTGTGGGGGGAGGGTGGGGGGGCATTGGCTGTACTTGCCTAGGGCACCAAAATGCCTTGTCCCGGCCCTGATTACCAGACACAGAGTCCTCAGCAGCATCAGAAGAAGATATATCACAATCATTAGCAGAAGAGTCCTGCACAGAAGAGTCCTGAGAGTCCTGCACTACAGGGCAGCAATTACCCTGCACAGGTATCACCTGTGAACCCTGCTCTGCTGCTGCACAGATCCCTCCAGGGATGAGTCCACAGTCCTGCTGCAATGTGCTCTCTGCTGGGACTTGTAGTGCCTGCTCTGCTACCACACAGTTACCTTCAGGTAAGTGTCCATGCTGCTGGATACTGTCTGCTGAGCCTGCAGGCTGGAGTTCATGCTGGTGGACAGTGACCGCTGGGACTTGTAGTGCTGGTGAGAGTCCCTGGTCTTGCTGCTTGTCTGGTGTTGCTGCAGATCCTGGCTGCTGCTGGACATTTTTCCTGTACAGATCCCCCTCTTCAAAGGGAAGGCTTGCTGGTCGCAATATAGGCCTGATCACATAGGATTGCTGGGAGTTACTTGTGGAGGCTTTAGGTGACTGCGGACCTGTGCTTGGCCCCTGCCTCTCAAACCTCTCCTGGTTCCAGTAGGTTTCCCCGACACGGCCCCAGTTGCTCCATGATAGTCTCCATCTCCTTCACGGTCTCTCCCAGCTGTATGGCCACTGACCCCAGCTTCTTGTGCATGAGGTCGTGTCTTTCAGGGATGGCGGCCTTCATCTTGTACATGCAGTTGATCTTTTGCAGTACCTTGTCCTTCTTGTCCTTCTTGAGGGTGTCCATTCTCTGCACCAGTGCAGGGATCTGGTCGGCCAGGTGCAGCTCTGGGGCGCGCTCTGCTCCATTACTGGGGGGCTCTGGAGGTTGCTGGCTCTGTGCTGCTGTTGCTGGGGGGTCACACTCCCTGGATTGGGAACTGGCTCACAGGTTCTTCTTAGCTGTGGTGTTACTGTCCCCCTGTAGCTTGCCTGCTGTCTTGGCCTCCTCCACCTTACTAACAACATGTTTGCTGCTCCCAGATCGCGTACGTTCAGACGCCATTATTACCTGCTGCTGCAGATTATGCTGGATCGTTTGTCTCTCCAGAGAGGTTCTCGGGTGTCTGCTCGGGGTCTGGCTGGTCTGCACACCTGCAGGCTGCTCTGGGGTCTGCTTCACCTGCTGCATGCTGGAGGGTTCTTGCTCCAAACTTTTCATTTCTGAAGCTTCTTGCTGCTCACAAATGCTTCTCCCATCAATTCCATGACTGCTCTTCACTGCACAAACTTCATCTGTTACTTTGGGATTTTCATCCCCGGATAGTGGAGCCTGGGGGTTAATTCCCAGATTAGGCCGTGAGGCCTGGGCCTTGCTTGGGGAAGTTCCCCTGCCAGGGTGGCCCCGCCCTGGGCTTTCTCCAGACATCAGGAGCTCACAAAAACACGTCCTCTCTCTAGGGAGGCAGTATTATAGTAGTTATATTCTTGTACATAGGGGGCAGTATTATAGTAGTTATATTCTTGTACATAGGGGGCAGTATTATAGTAGTTATATTCTTGTACATAGAGGGCAGTTTTATAGTGGTTGTATTCTTTTTACATAGGGGGCAGTTTTAAATAGTAGTTATTTCTTGTACTTAGAGGGCAGATATTATAGTAGTTATATTCTTGGACATAGGGGACAGTATTATAGTAGTTTATATTCTGTACATAGGGGGCAGTATTATATTAGTTATATTTTTTGTACATAGGAGGCAGTATTATAGTAGTTTATATTCTTATACATAGGGAGCAGTATTTATAGTAGTTTAAAATTCTTGTCATAGCAGTAATTATAGTAGTTATATTCTTGTACAGTGGGGGCCGAATTATATTTTTTATATTCTTGTACTTTGGGGGCAGTATTATAGTAGTTATATTCTTTTACAAGGAGGCAGTATTATAGTAGTTATATTCTTATAAAAAGGGGACAGTATATGGGTAGATATATTCTTGTACATGGCAGTATTATGGTAGTTATATTCTGTACATAGGAGCATATTATAGTGTTATATTCTTGTACATAGAAGCAGTATTATAGTAGTTATATTCTTTGTACATAGAGGGCATTTATTATAGTAGTTATATTCTTGTACATAGGAGCATTATTTTAGTAGTTATATTCTTGTACATAGGGGCAATAATTATATAAGTTATATTCTTGTACATGGGTGAAAGTATTATAGTATTATATGCTTGTACATAGGAGGCAGTATTATAGTAGTTATATTTTGTAAAATATGAGCAGTATTATTGTAGTTATATTCTTGTACATAGGGAGCAGTTATTATAGTAGTTTAATTTTTGGGACATCGGGACAGTATTATAGTATTTTATATTCTTGTACATAGGGACAGTATTATAGTAGTTATATTTTGTACATAGGTGCAGTTTTTATAGTAATTATATTCTTTTACATAGGGAGCAGTATTATAGTAATTATATTCTTGTACATAGGGAGCAGTATTATAGTAGTTATATTTTAGTACATAGGGGGCAGTATTATATAAGTTATATTCTTGTAACATAGGGGGCAGTATTATCGTTAGTTATATTCTTGTACTAGGAAGCAGTATTATAGTAGTTATATTCTTGTACATAGGGAGCAGAAAATTATAGTAGTTTTTATTCTTGTACATCGGGACAGTATTATAGTTAGTTATATTCTTTTTCATAGGGGCAATTTTTTATTGGGGTAACATAAACAGGGATACAATCAATCAAACCAATAATGCCATCAATTACAAAACAAAAATTCAATACATTGTAATCAAACTAAACAGACGGGGAGTAAATTCAACATAAAGGCCTCTTTTCACACGGTTTATTTGCCCTGCGGATTGGCGCCGTACTCCGCGCCGGATTAGCGCTGCAGTACACGCCAATCTGTAGAGTAATTACGGTAACCCCATGCTCCATAGAGAACAGTGGATTCCGTCGCTCCTCCCCTTGGGGGAATCCGCCGCGGGGGGAGAAAGTGACATGGCACATTATTTACGGCACGTACGCGCCGTAGATAATGACAGTCTATGGGGCCGGGGAGCGCGCCCCCGCCGCGCCCCGGCTTCCGCCCCTTATTCACGCGGATTTGCGACCCGCAACCCCGGCTCACAAATCCGCCGTGAATAAGCCGTGTGAACACGGCCAAAGAGCCCAAAACCCTTTTGGGGGAAAAGGAAAAAACACAAAGCTAATAAAGAAATGTATCACATTTATACCGGACATATATTCCTCCTTCATTCTCACTCTCTGGTTTTCCAACCTCTGTTCCATGATCTGGGGGACAGTGGTCATAGGTCAGACTCAGACCTGGCCTCCCTATCGCCTGTCGCCCTGGCTGAATCTGACTGGTGGGGGCTCCTTTTCTTGGGGGGATCATTCTCCGGGCCCCCCATCATACTCTTCCATTATTTGCTTTAGTTCCCGTTCTAGCTCTGCATCAGCTTCCTCATCAGACAGGACACTGTAACCTTTTGGGACGGGCACCATCGGCCTTCACCCTTATCCCCTTTTCTTCCCACCAGATCTTTGGACAAGAGTCCATTCTTCCTCAGGTTTTCGGGTGGATTTATCTTTTTTCCTCTTACTTTGTTTGGTCCCTTTCTCTCTGACATTAGATGCTGGGCCTGGAATAGAGGTGCTACCTGGGTGCTGTCCATCCTGCTCTGCCCCCCTCCATGCTCCCTCTATGACCCTGCCTGTGGTTGGTCTGGCTGGTTACCTGTGTCAGGCTGGTTCCTGTGTCAGGCTATGGTTTTCTGGCTGGGTCAACAAGGCTACCTCCTCCAGGTTATCGGGTCGTCTGCCCCCCAAAGTAAGCCCTCATCAGGGGGTCCCTGCAGATGTTTTTGCCAGGCGTGTGGGGCAATCTCTATGGGCATGACCGACTTCTCCACACAAATTGCACCTAATGTTTTGGCACATGGCACTCACATGGCCCTCCTACCCACACAGGTTACACTTCACCACGGAGCACACACTCGCTATATGCCCGGGCCTCCCACATTTAAAGCATTTCCGTGGCTGACCAGGGTAGAAGCAGACACCCTTCTCCCGGCTGATGAAGAAGGAGTTGGGCAGATGGTGGGTGACATTGTGCTCCTGACGGCAGCTTAACTAGGACCTTCCACCCCCCCATCCAGACTCCATCCTGAACCCTGGTCTTAGTGAGGTCAAAAGACAGGGTCACAGTGTCTCCTGAGCCGGAGCACAATGTCCTGGTAGGGGACAGCTTCATTCCAGAACATGATGGTGACGTTCACTGTGTCTGGCTTAGAGATGGGGATGAAGCTGAACTTGTTCCAGCCCTCTCTGTCCCTGAACCTGGTGAAGCGGGGACCAGAACTGGTCCCAGGTCCGACATGACTTGAAGCTCACATCATAGCCCTGCCTGTCAGGAAGGTTAATCACTGCCAGGATGTTATAGGCAGGAAGCCCCATTTGACCACACAATAGGTTTTCGCACCATAAACCTCCTACTGGGCAGCTCTTCCTTGGGACCCTTATGTCTGAATCGGACCACATTCCTCCTTTTGAAGGCCTGGCCCGTATAACTGGTGTTGGATGTAATGAAGGTGAGCGTCTGCTCCAGGTATTCCCAGGAGGGGCAGGGACTAGTGCCGCTCTCCTGAGGGGATGGTGGACGTGGTGTGGGCTGCTGCCCACCTGCACTAGGGGCTCCACAACCACTGGGGTGACTAAGGGGGGAAATCCTCAGCCAGTGGATTGAGCAGTGCCCTCATCCCATCAACCCAATCCCAACCTGCAGCAATAGGACCTACGGGCTGACCCAAACCTGGCTCTGGAGATGGAGCTAGCTCCACACAGATCGAATGACATTACCCCTGCAGGAGCATTATCAGCAGGGGCGGGATGATGGGTGGGCCCCCCAGAGGTAGGCGATCGCCTAGGGTGCCTACCTCTGCCTATCCCTAAGGGGCGCAGGCAGGGCCCCGAACGTCGCCGGGCTCCAGGCCGCTGCCGTGGGCCTGAAGCGCCGGCGGTCTCTTTGACCGCTTCTGCGGAGCAGAGAGCGAGCACTCCCTGCTCCCGCAGACAGTGTCGGACCCACTCAACCGGAGGATCGCTTTATCCCCCGGTAAGCTCCCAGGGCCGACACAGCGGGGCCCCCGGGGTCCTCATAGCGCTGAGGATCCGCCGCGGCCCGTGCGGCTCAGTTTGGCAGCGTTTGTGATAAAGGGTGATGCCCATCGCGACGCTGCCCTCTCCTCGGGCGCACAGCGCCTCACAGGCCATGCGCCCAAGGAGCTGCCGGAGGAGCACGCGGCCGGTAAAGAAGAGGACAGAAGAGGAGTGCGCGGCCGGGAAGCAGGTAAATATTAATGTTGTTATTTTTAAGTGCCTGCCTGTGGTCCCCCTATATACTGCCTGTGGCCCCCTATAATGCCCTTTCCTGTGTGCCCCCCTATATACTGCCCCTGTGGCCCCTATACCCTGCCTGTGTGCCCCCTATATACTGCCTGTGGCCCCTATACGCCTTCCTGTGTGCCCCCGATCTACTGCCTGTGGCCCCTATACGCCTGCCTGTGTGCCCCTATATACTGCCTGTGGCCCCTATAATGCCTGCCTGTGTGCCCCTATATACTGCCTGTGGCCTCTATAATGCCTGCCTGTGTTTCCCCCTAAAATACTGCTTGTTGCCACTATAATGCCTGCCTGTTTGCCCCCCATATACTGCCTGTGGCCCCTATAAGCCAGCCCTGTGTGCCCCAAAATAATGCATGTGGCCCCAAAAATGCCTGCCTGTGTGCCCCCTTTTATACTGCCTGTGGCCCTATAATGCCTGCCTGTGTGCCCCCTATATACTGCCTGTGGCCCCTATACGCCTACCTGTGGCCCCTATATGCCTGCCTGAGCCCCCATACGCCTGCCTGTGTGCCCCCTATATACTGCCTGTGGCCCCTATAATGCCTGCCCCTGTGCCCCCTTATACTGCCTTGGCCCCTATAATGCCGCCTGTGTGCCCCCTATATTTCTGCCTGTGGCCCTATAATGCCTGCCTTGTTTCCCCCCATATACTGCTGTGGCCCCTATACGCCTGCCTGTGTGCCCCTTATATACTGCCTGTGGCCCCTATAAAGCCTGCCTGTGTGCCCCCTATATTATGCCCGTGTGCCCCTATAATGCCTTTCCTGTGTGCCCCCTATATACTGCCCGTGGCCCCTATACGCCTGCCTGTGTGCCCCCTATATACTGCCTGTGGCCCCTATAACGCCTGGATGTGTGCCCCCTAGATAATACCTGTGGCCCCTATAATGCCTGCCTGTGTGCCCCCTATATACTGCCCTGTGGCACCTAAATGCCTGCCCCGTGTGCCCCCCTATATACTGCCTGTGGCCCCTATAATGCCTGCCTGTGGCCCCATACGCCTTCCTGGGGCCCCTATAATGCCTGCCTGTGGCCCCCTTACGCCTGCCTGTCGCCCCATACGCCTGCCTGTGGTCCCTATAATGCCTGCCTGTGGCCCCCATACGCCTGCCTGTGGCCCCTATATGCCTGCTGGGGCCCCTATATGCCTGCCTGTGGCCCCCATACGCTTGCATGTGGCCCCCATATGCCTGCTGGGGCCCCCATATGCCTGCTGGGGCCCCCATATGCCTGCCTGTGGCCCCCATATGCCTGCCTGTGGCCCCCATACGCCTGCCTGACCCCCTATACGCCTGCCTGTGCCCCTATACACCTGCCTGAAACCCTCCATATGCTGCCTGTGGCCCTAGGTTATATACCTGCCTGTGTGCCCCCTATATACCTGCCTGAGCCCCTATAGCTATATAACCTGCCTGAGTGCCCCTATATATATATACCTGCCTGAGTGACCCTATGTCTATATACCTGCCTGAGAGTGACCCTATGTCTATATATCTGCCTGAGAGTGACCCTATATCTATTACCTGCCTGAGAGTGACCCTATATCTATATACATGCCTGAGTGCCCCTAATTTATATACCTACCTGTCTAAGGGGACAATATACATATACCTGCCTGAAATGAGAGGGCATATCTACACTCACCGGGCCCCTTTATTAGGTACACCATGCTAGTAACGGGTTTGGACCCCTTTTGCCTTCAGAACCCGCCTCAATTTTTCATGGCATAGATTCCACAAGGTGTTGCAGGATGGCCCCAATTGGTTTCCAAAGGGGCCCAAAGAGTGCCAAGAAAATATTCCCCACACATGACACCACCACCACCAGCCTGAAACCGTTGATACAAGGCAGGATGGATCCATGCTTTCATGTTTTGACGCCAAATTCTGACCCTACCATCGAATGTCGCAGCAGAAATCGAGGGCTCATCAGACCAGGCAACGTTTTTCCAATCTTCTTTTCTGTCCAATTTCGATGAGCTTGGGCAAATTGGGGCCTCAGTTTTCCTTTTTCTTAGCTGAAAGGAGTGGCACCCCGGTGTGGTCTTCTGCTGCTGTAGCCCATCTGCCTCAAAGTTCGCCGTACTGTGCGTTCAGAGATGCTCTTCTGCCCTTTCCTTGTTGTAACGGGTGGCTATTTGAGGGCACTGTTGCCTTTCTATCAGCTCGAACCAGTCTGCCCATTCTCCTTTGACCTCTGGCAATCAACAAGCATTTCGCCCACAGGACTGCCGCTCACTGGATTTTTTTTTCTTTTTCGGACCATTCTCTGTAAACCCTAGAGATGGTTGTTTCGTGAAAATCCCAGGAGATCAGCAGTTTCTGAAATACCAGACCAGCCATCTGGCACCAACAACCATGCCAGAGTTCAAAGGCACTCAAATCACCTTTCTTCCCCATACTGATGCTCGGTTTGAACTGCAGGAGATTGTCTTGACCATGTCTACATGCCTAAATGCACTGAGTTGCCGCCATGTGATTGGCTGATTTTGAAATTAAGTGTTAACGAGCAAGTTGGACAAGGGTGTACCTAATAAAGTGGTGAGGTGAGTGTAGATATACCTGTCTAACTGAGGGGATTATATACCTATAAGTAAGGGAGTTACTGGAAATGTGAGGATTCTAAGATATTTGTGTCCAAATCTTCAGGGACGAGTATTGGCCGGGGGGAAATCAGCATGAAAGTGTGAACCGGATGGAGAAGAACAGGGAAAGTGAACGACGCTGGGTCAGAAAAGGGTCTCCTGTAAGTCACTAAATGTAACTGCAGTTTAAACACTTAAAATGTCTGCTGAGCGGGCTACATACAACTAGTATCTACCACTATAATGGTCACTGTATGGCGGTGGTAATGTAATCAGAGGCTGTGTACAACTGATAGTCATATGTGGGGGTTGCGTGTTCGGTCAGCGTCTGGCAGGATTATTTGATCCTTAAGTAGTAATAGTTTTGGGTCTTGTTTTTGTAGAGTTTTTTAGTAACAATCCTTCGTCTGGTAGATTTGCTCATGTATCGGTGGATTATTCGGGGACTGTTATTTAGGGGTCTTACCCTGTCATATGGAGGTGAGAAGGTTTAAAAAAGAAATTTGTCATCGTTTCCCGTGATTGCTGAGGAGATGGGGCAGAAGCTATGTGGAATGTGCGGAAAATTAAATGACAGGACCTGGCCAGGGGTGAGAGGAAATTAGTGTGTTGTGTGGGGGGAGGGTGGGGGGGCATTGGCTGTACTTGCCTAGGCACCAAAATGCCTTGTCCCGGCCCTGAAATTTCCAGACACAGAGTCCTCAGCAGCATCAGAAGAAGATATTATCACAATCTTAGCAGAAGAGTCCTGCACAGAAGAGTCCTGAGAGTCCTGCACTAAGGGCAGCAATTACCCTGCACAGGTATCACCTGTGAACCCGCTCTGCTGCTGCACAGATCCTCCAGGGATGTGTCCACAGTCCTGCTGCAATGTGCTCTCTTTCTGGGACTTGTAGTGCCTTTCTCTGCTCCACACAGTTACCTTCAGGTAAGTGTCCATGCTGCTGGATACTGTCTGCTGAGCCTGCAGGCTGGAAATTCATGCTGGTAGACAGTGACCGCTGGGACTTGTGGTGTCGGAGAGAGTCCCTGGTATTGCTGCTTGTCTGGTGTTGCTGCAGATCCCGGCTGCTGCTGGACCTTTTTCCTGTAGAGATCCCCCCCCTTCAAAGGGAAGGCTTGCTGGTCGCATATAAGCCTGATCACAAAGGATTGCTTGGCGTTACTTGTGGGGGCTTTAGGTGACTGCGGACCTGTGCTTGGCCCCGGCCTCTCAAACCTCTCCCTGGTTCCAGTAGGTTTCCCGACACGGCCCCAGTTGCCCCCATGATAGTCTCCATCTCCTTCACGGTCTCTCCCAGCTGTATGGCCACTGACCCCAGCTTTTTGTGCATGGAGTCGTGTCTTTCAGGGATGGCGGCCTTCATCTTGTACATGCAGTTGATCTTTTGCAGTACCTTGTCCTTCTTGTCCTTCTTGAGGGTGTTCATTCTCTGCACCAGTGCAGGGATCTGGTCGGCCAGGTGCAGCTCTGGGGCGCGCTCTGCCCCATTACTGGGGGGCTCTGGAGGTTGCTGGCTCTGTGCTGCTGTTGCTGGGGGGTCACACTCCCTGGATTGGGGACTGGCTCCCAGGTTCCTCTTAGCTGTGGTGTTACTGGCCCCTTGTAGCTTGGCTGCTGTCTTGGCCTCCTCCACCTTACTAACAACATGTTTGCTGCTCCCAGATCGCGTACGTTCAGACGCCATTATTACCTGCTGCTGCAGATTCTGCTGGATCGTTTGTCTCTCCAGAGAGGTTCTCGGATGTCTGCTCGGGGTCTGGCTGGTCTGCACACCTGCAGGCTGCACTGGGGTCTGCTTCACCTGCTGGCCTCCATGCTGCATGCTGGAGGGTTCTTGCTCCAAACTTTCCATTTCTGATGCTTCTTGCTGCTCACAAATGCTTCTCACATCACTTCCATGACTGCTCTTCACTGCACAAACTTCATCTGTAACTTTGGGATTTTCATCCCTGGATTGTGGAGCCTGGGGGTTAATTCCCAGATTAGGCCGTGAAGCCTGGGCCTTGCTTGGGGAAGTTCCCCTGCCAGAGTTGCCCCACCCTGGGCTTTCTCCAGACATCAGGAGCTCACAAAAACACGTCCTCTCTCTAGGGAGGCAGTATTATAGTAGTTATATTCTTGTACATATGAGGCAGTATTATAGTAGTTATATTCTTGTACATAGGGGGCAGTATTATATGTAATTATATTCTTGTACATAGGGGCAGTATTATAGTAGTTATATCTTGTACATAGGGGGCAGTATTATAGTAGTTATATTCTTGTACATAGAGGGCAGTATAATAGTAGTTATATTCTTGGACATAGGGGACAGTATTATAGTAGTTATATTCTTGTACATAGGGGGCAGTATTATATTAGTTATATTCTTGTACATAGGAGGCAGTATTATAGTAGTTATATTCTTATACATAGGGAGCAGTATTATAGTAGATATATTCTTGTACATAGCAGTATTATAGTAGTTATATTCTTGTACATTGGGGCAGTATTATAGTAGTTATATTCTTGTACATTGGGGCAGTATTATAGTAGTTATATTCTTGTACATAGGAGGCAGTATTATAGTAGTTATATTCTTATACATAGGGAGCAGTATTATAGTAGATATATTCTTGTACATAGCAGTATTATGGTAGTTATATTCTTGTACATAGGAGCAGTATTATAGTAGTTATATTCTTGTACATAGAAGCAGTATTATAGTAGTTATATTCTTGTACATAGAGGGCAGTATTATAGTAGTTATATTCTTGTACATAGGAGCATTATTATAGTAGTTATATTCTTGTACATAGGGGGCAGTATTATATAAGTTATATTCTTGTACATAGGTGCAGTATTATAGTAGTTATATGCTTGTACATAGGAGGCAGTATTATAGTAGTTATATTCTTGTACATATGAGCAGTATTATAGTAGTTATATTCTTATACATAGGGAGCAGTATTATAGTAGATATATTCTTGTACATCGGACAGTAATTATAGTAGTTATATTCTTGTACATAGGGACAAGTATTATAGAAGTTAATATTCTTGTACATAGGGTGCAGTATTATAGTAATTATATTCTTGTACATAGGGAGCAGTATTATAGTAATTATATTCTTGTACATAGGGAGCAGTATTATAGTAGTTATATTCTAGTACATAGGGGCAGTATTATAGTAGTTATATTCTTGTACATAGGGGGCAGTATTATCGTAGTTATATTCTTGTACATAGGAAGCAGTATTATAGTAGTTATATTCTTGTACATAGGGAGCAGTATTATAGTAGTTATATTCTTGTACATCGGGACAGTATTATAGTAGTTATATTCTTGTACATAGGGGGCAATTTTTATTGTGTAAACAAACAGGGATACAATCAATCAAAACAATAATGCCATCAAATACAAAACAAAAATTCAATACATTGTAATCAAACTAAACAAAAGGGGAGTAAATTCAACATAAAGGCCTCGTTCACACGGCTTATTTGTCTGCGGATTGGCGCCGTACTCCGCGCCGGATTTGCGCTGCAGTACAGCGCCAATCTGTAGGAGTAATTACGGTAATCCACTGCTCTCATAGAGAACAGTGGATTCCGTCGCTCCTCCCCGCTTGGCGAATCCGCCGCGGGGGGAGAAAGTGACATGCACATTATTTACGGCACGTACGCGCCGTAGATAATGACAGTCTATGGGGCCGGGGAGCGGCGCCCCCGCCGCGCTCCGGCTCCGCCCCTTATTCACGCCGGATTTGCGAGCGCAATCCGGCTCACAAATCCGCCGTGAATAAGCCGTGTGAACACGGCCAAAGAGTCCAAACCTGTTGGAGAAAAGGACAAAACACAAAGCTAATAAAGAAATGTATCACATTTATACCGGACATATATTTCTCCTTCATTTCTCACTCTCCTGGTTCTTCCTAACCTCTGTTGCTCATGATCTGGGTGACAATGGTCATAGGTCAGAATCAGACCTGTCCTCCCTATCACCTGTCTCCATGTCTGAATCTGACTGGTGGGGCCTCCTTTTCTTGGGGGGATCATTCTCCGGGTCCCCATCATACTCTTCCATTATTTGCTTTAGTTCCCGTTCTAGCTCTGCATCAGCTTCCTCATCAGACAGGACACTGTACCTGTTGGACAGCACCATCGCGCCTTCACCCTTATTCACCTTCTTACCACCAGATCTTTGGACAAGAGTCCATTCTTCCTCAGATTTCCGGGTGGATTTATCCTTTTTCCTCTTACTTTGTTTGGTCCCTTTCTCTCTGACATTAGATGCTGGGCCTGGAATAGAGGTGCTAACTGGGTGCTGTCCATCCTGCTCTGCCACCTCCATGCTCCCCTCTATGACCCCTGCCTGTGGTTGGTCTGGCTGGTTACCTGTGTCAGGCTGGTTACCTGTGTCAGGCTATGGTTCTGGCTGGGTCAACAAGGCTACCTCCTCCAGGTTATCTGGGTCGTCTGCCCCCTCCAGTAAGCCCTCATCAGGGGAGTCCCTGCAGATGTTATGCCAGGCGTTGGGGCAATCTCTGTGGGCATGACCGACTTCTCCACACAAATTGCACCTAATGTTTTGGCACGTGGCACTCACATGGCCCTCCTCCCCGCACAGGTTACACTTCACCACGGAGCACACACTCGCTATATGCCCGGGCCTCCCACATTTAAAGCATTTCCGTGGCTGACCAGGGTAGAAGCAGACGCCCTTCTCCCGGCCGATGAAGAAGGAGTTGGGCAGATGGTGGGTGACATTGTGCTCCTGACGCAGCTTAACTAGGACCTTCCACCCTCCAGTCCAGACTCCATCCTCATCCCTGGTCTTAGTGAGGTCAGAGACAGGGTCACAGTGTCTCCTGAGCCAGAGCACAATGTCCTGGTAGGGGACGGCTTCATTCCAGAACATGATGGTGACGTTCACTGTGTCTGGCTTAGAGATGGGGATGAAGCTGAACTTGTCCCAGCCCTCTCTGTCCCTGAACCTGGTGAAGCTGGACCAGAACCGGTCCAGGTCCGACATGAGCTTGAAGCTCACATCATAGCCCTGCCTGTCAGGAAGGTTAATCACTGCCAGGATGCTACTAGGCAGGAAGCCCATTTGGTCACACAATAGGTCTCGCACAATAAACCTCCTACTGGGCAGCTCTTCCTTGGGACCCTTATGTCTGAATCGGACCACATTCCTCCTTTTGAAGGCCTGGCCCGTATAACTGGTGTTGGATGTAAATGAAGGTGAGCCTCTGCTCCAGGCATTCCCAGGAGGGGCATGACTAGTGCCGCTCTCCTGAGGGGATGGTGGACGTGGTGTGGGCTGCTGACCACCTGCACTAGGGGGCTCCACTACCACTGGGGTGACTAATGGGGGAAAATCCTCAGCAGTGGATTGAGCAGTGCCCTCATCCCCATCAACCTCAATGCAACCTGCAGCAATAGGACCTACAGGCTGACCCAAACCTGGCTCTGGAGATGGAGCTAGCTCCCACACAGACTGAATGACATTATCCCCTGCAGAAGCATTATCAGCAGGGGCGGGATGATGGGATAGGCAGAGGTAGGCGATCGCCTAGGGCGCCTACCTCTGCCTATCCCTAAGGGGCGCAGGCAGGGCCCCGAACGTCGCCGGGCTCCAGACCGCTGCCGTGGGCCTGAAGCGCCGGCGGTCTCTTTGACCGCTTCTGCGGAGCAGAGAGCGAGCACTCCCTGCTCCGCAGACAGTGTCGGACCCACTCACCGGAGGATCGCTTTATCCTCCGGTAAGCTACAGGGCCGACACAGCGGGGCCGCCGGGTCCTCATAGCGCTGAGGATCCGCCGCGGCCCCGTGCGGCTCAGCTGGCAGCGTTGTGATGAAGTGATGTCATCGCGACGCTGTCTCTCCTCGGGCGCACAGCGCCTCACAGGCCATGCGCCCAAGGAGCTGCCGGAGGAGCACGCGGCCGGTAAAGAAGAGGACAGAAGAGGAGTGCGCGGCCGGGAAGCAGGTAAATATTAATGTTGTTATTTTTAAGTGCCTGCCTGTGTTCCCCCTATATACTGCCTGTGGCCCCTATAATGCCTGCCTGTGTGCCCCCTATATACTGCCTGTGGCCCCTATACGCCTGCCTGTGTGCCCCCTATATACTGCCTGTGGCCCCTATACGCCTGCCTGTGTGCCCCCTATATACTGCCTGTGGCCCCTATACGCCTGCCTGTGTGCCCCCTATATACTGCCTGTGGCCCCTATAATGCCTGCCTGTGTGCCCCTATATACTGCCTGTGGCCCCTATAATGCCTGCCTGTGTGCCCCCTATATACTGCTTGTTGCCACTATAATGCCTGCCTGTGTGCCCCCTATATACTGCCTGTGGCCCCTATAATGCCTGCCTGTGTGCCCCCTATATACTGCCTGTGGCCCCTATAATGCCTGCCTGTGTGCCCCCTATATACTGCCTGTGGCCCCTATAATGCCTGCCTGTGTGCCCCTATATACTGCCTGTGGCCCCTATACGCCTGCCTGTGGCCCCTATAATGCCTGCCTGTGGCCCCTATACGCCTGCCTGTGTGCCCCCTATATACTGCCTGTGGCCCCTATAACGCCTGCCTGTGTGCCCCCTATATACTGCCTGTGGCCCCTATAATGCCTGCCTGTGTGCCCCCTATATACTGCCTGTGGCCCCTATAATGCCTGCCTGTGTGCCCCCTATATACTGCCTGTGGCCCCTATACGCCTGCCTGTGTGCCCCATATATACTGCCTGTGGCCCCTATAATGCCTGCCTGTGTGCCCCCTATATACTGCCTGTGTGCCCCTATAATGCCTGCCTGTGTGCCCCCTATATACTGCCCGTGGCCCCTATACGCCTGCCTGTGGCCCCTATACGCCTGCCTGTGTGCCCCCTATATACTGCCTGTGGCCCCTATAACGCCTGGCTGTGTGCCCCCTATATAATACCTGTGGCCCCTATAATGCCTGCCTGTGTGCCCCCTATATACTGCCTGTGGCACCTATAATGCCTGCCTGTGTGCCCCCTATATACTGCCTGTGGCCCCTATAATGCCTGCCTGTGGCCCCATACGCCTTCCTGTGGCCCCTATAATGCCTGCCTGTGGCCCCCATACGCCTGCCTGGCGCCCCATATGCCTGCCTGTGGCCCCCTATATGCCTGCCTGTGGCCCATCCCTGGCCTGCCTGCACCCCTATACCGGGCCTGCCTAGAGCCCCATAGCCTGGCCCTGGCCCCCCATTAGCCTGCCTGTGCCCCTATTAATACCTGCCTGAGTCCCCATATACCCTGCCTGAGCCCCTATAGCTATATAACCTGCCTGAGTGCCCCTATATATATATACCTGCCTGTGTGACCCTATTTATATACCTGCCTGAGAGTGACCCTATGTCTATATACTGCCTGAGAGTGACCCTAAATCTATATCCTGCCTGAGAGTGACCCTATATCTATATACCTGCCTGAGAGTGACCCTATATCTATATACCTGCCTGTGTGCCCCTATATTTATATACCTACCTGTCTAAGGGGACAATATACATATACCTGCCTGACTGAGAGGGCATATCTACACTCACCGGCCACTTTATTAGGTACACCATGCTAGTAACGGGTTGGACCCCCTTTAGCCTTCAGAACTGCCTCAATTCTTCATGGCATAGATTCCACAAGGTGTTGCAACGATCTCAATTGGTACCAAGGGGCCCAAAGAGTGCCAAGAAAATATTCCCCACACCATGACACCACCACCACCAGCCTGAACCGTTGATACAAGGCAGGATGGATCCATGCTTTCATGTTGTTGACGCCAAATTCTGACCCTACCATCCGAATGTCGCAGCAGAAATCGAGACTCATCAGACCAGGCAACGTTTTTTCCAATCTTCTTACTGTCCAATTTCGATGAGCTTGGGCAATTTGGAGCCCTCATTTTCCTGTTCTTTACTGAAAGGAGTGGCACCCGTGTGGTCTTCTGCTGCTGTAGCCCATCTGCCTCAAAGTTCGCCGTACTGTGCGTTCAGAGATGCTCTTCTGCCTACCTTGGTTTGTAAACGGTGGCTATTTGAGTCACGTTGCCTTTCTATCAGCTCGAACCAGTCTGCCCATTCTCCTTTGACCTCTGGCATCAACAAGGCATTTCCGCCCACAGGACTGCCGCTCACTGGATGTTTTTTCTTTTTCGGACCATTCTCTGTAAACCCTAGAGATGGTTGTGCGTGAAAATCCCCGGAGATCAGCAGTTTCTGAAATACTCAGACCAGCCCATCTGGCACCAACAACCATGCCACGTTCAAAGGCACTCAAATCACCTTTCTTCCCCATACTGATGCTCGGTTTGAACTGCAGGAGATTGTCTTGACCATGTCTACATGCCTAAATGCACTGAGTTGCCGCCATGTGATTGGCTGATTAGAAATTAAGTGTTAACGAGCAGTTGGACAGGTGTACCTAATAAAGTGGCCGGTGAGTGTATATACCTGTCTAACTGAGGGGACTTATATACCTATAAGTAAGGAGTTACTGGAAATGTGAGGATTCTAAGATATTTGTGTCCAAATCTTCAGGGACGAGTACTGGCCGGGAGAAATCAGCACGAACGTGTGAACCGGATGGAGAAGAACAGGGAAAGTGAACGACGCTGGGCAGAACAGGCGTCTCCTGTAAGTCACTACATGTAACTGCAGTGTAATCACTTATATGTCTGCTGAGCGACTACATACAACTAGTATCTACCACTATATGGTCACTGTATGGCGGTGGTATATGTAATCAGAGGCTGTGTACAACTGATAGTCATATGTGGTGGTTGCGTTCGGTCAGCGTCTGGCAGGATTATTTGATCCTTAAGTAGTAATAGTTTTGGGTCTTGGTTTTGTAGGAGTTTTTTAGTAACAATCCTTCGTCTGGTAGATTTGCTCCATGTATCGGTGGATTATTCGGTGACTGTTATTTAGGGGTATTACACTGTCATATGGAGGTGAGAGGTTTTAAAAAAGCAAATTTGTCATCGTGCAGGGACTGCTGAGGAGATGGACAGAAGCTATGTGGAATGTGCGGAAAATTAGTGACAGGACCTGGCGCAGGGGTGAGAGGAATTAGTGTGTGTGTGGGGGGAGGTGGGGGGGCATTGGCTGTACTTGCCTAGGGCACCAAAATGCCTTGTCCCGGCCCTGATTACCAGACACAGAGTCCTCAGCAGCATCAGAGCCAGACATGTCAAAATCATTAGCAGAGGAGTCCTGCACAGCAGACTCCTGAGTATCCTGCACTACAGGGCAGCAATTACCCTGCACAGGTATCACCTGTGAACCCTGCTCTGCTGCTGCACAGATCCCTCCAGGGATGAGTCCACAGTCCTGCTGCAATGTGCTCTCTGCTGGGACTTATAGTGTCTGCTCTGCTACCACACACTTACCTTCAGGTAAGTGTTCATGCTGCTGATACTGTCCGGCCGCGGGCGGATTTCATCTGGTGGACAGTGACCGTGGGGACTTGTTGTCGGCCCGAGAGTCCCGGGTCTTGCTGCTTTTTGGTGTGCTCAGATCCGGGCGCTGCTGGACTTTTTTCCGTACAGATCCCCCTCTTAAAAGGGGAAGGCTTTTCTGTCGAATTTATAACCCTGATCACATAGATTCGGGGAGTTAACTTGGGGAGGTTTTAGGGACTGGGACCTGTGTTTGGGCCCCTGCCCTCAAACCCCCTGGTTCCAGTGGTTTTCCCCGCCGGCCCCCCAGTTGTCCAAGTTAGCCCCCATCCCCCTTCACGGTCTCCCCCACTGATGGCCACTGCCCCCCAGCTTTTTGTGCATGAGGTTGTTTTTGGGATGGCGGCCTTCATCTTGTACTGCATTTGATTTTTTTGCAGACCTTGTCCTTCTTGTCCTTCTTGAGGGTGTCCTTTTTCTTCACCATTCAGGGATCTGGTCGGCCAGGTGCAGCTCGGGGGGCGCGCTCTGCTCCTTACGGGGGGGGTCTGGAGGTTGCTGGCTCTGTGCTGCTTTTTGGGGGGTCCACTCCCGGATTTTTGGGGAAATGGTCACAGGTTCTTTTTTAGCTGTGGGTTTTACTGCCCCCTGTAGCTTGCCTCTGTCTTGGGCCCCCCCACCTTACTAACAACAGTTTGCTGTCCCCCATCGGTACTTCAACGCCATTATACCTGCTGCTGCAGATTGCTGGATCTTTTTTTTTTCCCAAAAGGTTCTCGGGGGTCCCGCCCGGGGTCTGGGGTGGGGTTCCCCCCCCATGCAGGCTCACTGGGGCTGTTCACCTTCTGCCCCCCCGTGCATGCTGGAGGGTTCTTTTCCAAAACTTTTCATTTCTGAACTTCTTGCTGTCAAAATGCTTTTCCCCCCAATCCAACTGCTCTTCACTGCACAAACTTCATTGTTTTACTTTGGGATTTTCATCCCCGATAGGGAGCCGGGGGGTTTAATTTCCCCGATTAGGCCGTGGGCCTGGGCCCCTTCTTGGGGAAGTTCCCCTGCCGGTGGCCCCGCCCTCGCTTTCCCATCATCAGGGGCTCACAAAAACTGTCCCTTTCTAGGGAGGCATATATTAGTTAATTTTGTACTTGGGGGCAGTATTATAGTATTATATTCTTTTACATAGGGGGGGATATTAAAGTATTATATTCTTGTACAAAAGGCAGTATTTAGTAGTTATATTCTTTGGCATAGGGGGGCAGAAATTTTAGTTTATATTTTTGTACTAGGGGCAGTATATATTTGTTATATTTTTGTACATAAGGCAGTTTATTGTTTATTCTTATACATAGGGACAGTATTATAGTGATATATTCTTGTACTAGCTATTTTAGTAGTTTTTTTTCTTGTACATTGGGGGAGTATTATAGTATTATATTTTTTACTTTGGGGGCAGTATTAAAGTATTATTTTCTTGTACATGGAGGCAGATTTAGAGTTATATTCTTTTTCTAGGGGGCAGTATTATATAGATTTTCTTGTACATAGCAGTTTTGGGAGTTTTTTTCTTGTACATAGGGGCAGTATTATAGTAGTTAATTTTTAAATAGAAAGTATTATATAGTTAATTCTTGTACATAGGGCTATTTTAAATAGTTTTTTGTCTAAGCATTATTATAGATTATATTTTTGTAATAGGGGGCATATTTTAATTTTTATTCTTGTACATTTTGCAGTATTTAGTGTTTAGCTTGTACATAGGGGCATATTTTTGAGTTTTTTGGGGCTAGAGCAGTATTTTGTAGTTTTTTTTTATCATAGGACAGATTAGTAGATTATTTTAATAAACAGTTATATTTTGCACATAGGGCATATTATAGTAGTTATTTCCTTGCACAAGGGGCAGTATTATATAGTTATACCCCTTTTACATAGAGGCAGTTATTATATAGTTATATTCTTTTACATAGGGAGCGTATTTTTTAGTAATAATATTTTGGGAACAATTTTTAAGGTATTTAATTTTTTACATGGGCAGTATTATGTAGTTTTTTTCTTGTACAAGAAGCAGTTTTATAGTTTAATTCTTTTCATGGAGCATTTTTATAGTTTTATTTTTTGTACATAGGGGCAGTATTTTTAGTATTTATTCTTGTACATAGGGCGTATTTATAGTGTTATAGCTTGTACATAGGAGGCATATTTTAAATAGTTATATTCTTGAATGGGGGCAATATTTAAATATTATATTCTTGTACAAAGGAACATATTATAATAGTTTTTAATTTTTTTTCTTATACATAGGGACAGTATTATATAGATAATTCTTTACAAGCAGTATTATATATTTTTCTTCACATAGGAGGGAGTATTATAGTAGATTTTTTTTGTAGTAGAGGACTGGGGCACGTAAATGCAAGAAAAGCCTTTTTTCCCCGGGGGAGAAAAATAAAAAGCTTTTTTTTTACCATCAAAAATTATAATGTTATCTTCACCACTTATGTTTTTTTCAGCTGTCACCGGAGTTGCTCCATAAGGTAATTTGCAGCGGGCTGATGTCACATGGGATTGGCCAGGGTAGATGCAATTATCTACCCAGGTTTTGATGGAGTAAACATTGTCCTTCTGTGGGTCCCTTTTTCTCACAAGAGCGTTCTTGTTTGTACTGAATTGAAGCCGTTCCGCTGATGCCCTTCCATCGAGCTAGTTTGTACATGCCGAATATGTCATAACACATCGGCACTAGCAAATGTTTTTTCAGTTTTTTTATGCGGTGCGATACCATCCCCGTCTTTTGGGGTTTAAAAAAGCAAACTCTCATGACTAATGGGTTTCCCGTTTTTTACGTAAGATGAGAGGTTGCTTTGGCAACACTAACAAAAATTTCCCCCCTGGAATGCAAAAGGTAAATCAATATATTTCACAGTGCTTGGGGGGGGGAAATGGCTGACTGAGCTTCTCAGTGGCACTTACATAACTATGACTACGGAGATAAGAAACCCTGCACCACAGCCGGGGAAAACAAAGGGCCTTGCAGGAAATGTCACCACAATGGGGGTCGGGCTGGGATGCCCAGGGCCCCCTAGTGGATTTTTCCTGGGGCCCCCAGTGGAGTGATTCTTGGGCCACCAGTGGGGTTGAATTTCTTGGGGTCCCCCATGGATGATTCTGGGGCCCACCAGTGGGCGATTCCGGCCCACCCGTGGAGCGATTCCTGGTGCCCCCAGTGGGGTTGATTCTTGGGGCCACCTGGTTGTTCTGGGTTCCACCGTGGGTTGATTCTCGGGGGTTTCCCCCATGGAGCTGATTCTTGGGGCCCACCAGTGGAGGGATTCTTGGGGCCCCCCCAGTGGAGTTTATTCTTGGGGCCCCACCAGTGGAGTTGATTTTTGGTGCCCACCAGTGGATTGATTCCGGTCCCACCTGGAGCTGTTCCTGGTGCCCCCCAGTGGAGCTGATTCTTGGGGCCCACCATTGGAGCTATTCTTGGGCCCCCCATTGGAGCTGTTCTTGGGCCCAGCATTGGAGATGATTTTTGGGGCCCACCATTTGGGGTTGATTTTAACCCCCCCAATGGGGGTTTATTCTTGGGGCCACCATGAAACCCGATTCTTGGGGGGCCCCAGAAAGGTGGAGTTTAATTTTTTGGGGGGCCCCACCACGATTTTAATCTTGGGTTCCCCCAAGGAGTGTTTTTCTTGGGGTCCCCCCAATGGAGTGGGAAAATTTTTGGGGGAAAAAAACCCTAAAAGGTAGCACTTTAAACCCCCCAAAACTCCGCCTCTCTTTTTTGCCTTTTAAACCCCCAAAAAAGGAGCCCTTTGGGGCCCATGGCCCGGTTAAACCCTGGGGGTTTTGCCCGAGGGTGATCCTAAAAATTTTAAGATTTTAAAATTGAGCCCCCCTCCAAATTTCCATAAGCCCCAAACCAATATAACCCCTGGTAGCGGGGAATCAGAACTTTTTTCCCCAAAGAAGAAGGGAAAACCCAAAACTTGCCCAAACTTTTTGTCAAGTTAAATTTCCACGAGGTTTAAAGAGGTTCAGAGAAACCAATTTTTCGGGTGGAATTCTACCTGTCCCCCCGGGTTCTGCTCCTTTTTTTTCCCCCAAAGTAATTTATAAGTAGCTACAATGTAGCTGAGTGGTTGGGCGCTTTGCCTTTCAGCAAAGGGACCCCAAAAAGAATTTTTTTTTTCCCCTTTGCCCCATACCCGATTGAGGTCTTATAGCTCTTGAAATTTTAGAATGCTTGACCTTAAAAAAACAACCCTCTACTACAGAAATTTATACAAAATTTTTTAAATAAGTGTATAATTTTTTTTAACAAGAAACCCTTTTCCTTTGAAGAAAAGTTGGTTTTGCCCTCCGGGTCCCAAAAATCTTATCTAGATGCTAATTCATTAGAGATAAGAGGTGCTTACAGCAAACACTATGTAGGGGTGATTGGCTAGGTGACTCATCTTACCCAAGACCCCTCCCTACTTTTTTTTGGGTTAGGTAGATTAAACCCGGTCCCCAAACAAAAACCCATTACAAAAGGAAAGCGTTTGGGGAAAGGGGGGCTTTTGCCTAACAAAATTTCTAAGGGGGGTTTTAGGACAGCCCCTGGGGTTGAACACTCGCCAGCATAAATTGTTGTAAATTACGGAAAGGAAATTTTAATAAAGTTAACATTGGGGGTTTTTTAATAAAAAACAAAGGGGGGGCCCCTGGGGGCCTGGAAATACCTTTTTGGTTGGAAAAAACGGGGGGTTTAAAATTTGTTATGTGTTGATTACGGGGAGTACAGAGAGAGGGAAAGAATGACAGAAACCTGGGGTTAAACATTTGGGTCAGCGTGATTTTTTTGGGTGATTACTAGACAGGGAATAGCCCTGACCAAACCCTTCCCGGGTAAAGGAGAGGTGAGTTGGGCATGTGGGCCCAAAAGGACTGAGGAGCCGCGTCCTGGTCGTAGCCCGGGACAAGCTGAAACAATTTGGATCACTAAGGGAGCCCCCCAAAAAAAACAAAATACAGAATTTTGGAAATGAAAAAATGTTTATTATTTTTTTGCAAGCTTCCCCACATCAACTCTAAATAGGGGAAGTAAAAGGGTGGGCATGGAAAACTATAGTCATTCTTGATTATTACATAAGATTTTTTTTTCATCTTCCCAATATAAAAACTACAGCTCATCCTGCAAAAAACATTTTTTTTTTAATTTTTTCTCCTTCCCACTGCAGAATATATATATTTTTATGTTGAGTTCGTTTTTCCTCCCCGCCCTCCATTTTATTATTTTAGTTTTTTTTGCAGCACAAGATTTACTTTTTAATGGTACCACATAATATTCTGGGAAACCCCCCAAAAATGTAAGTAAGTTGGAAAGTGACGAAAAAAACATAATTGCGCAATTTCTGTGGGGGTTTTGTTTTCATGGTGTTCACTCTTTAGTATAAATGACGTGTAATCTGCCTTCTGCAGGTCAGTGTGATACCATCGATACCAAATCTGTAAGGTTTTTGTGATGTTTTAGTATTTGAAAAAAAAACAAACAAAAAACACAATCTCTTCTTCAAAAATTTTCGTTTCCCAGGTTCCCATTTTCTAGGATTTTTAATTTTTTGTTTTTCCTTTTTGGACTTAAATGGGGGTTTTTTTTTGCGGGCTAAATTTTAAAGTTTTTACGGATGCATTCGGGTTTTTCACCAATTTTTTATTACAATTTTTTGGTAATGAAAAAATGACAAAAAAAAAAAATTTTTGGGGTTTTTTTGGTTTTTTTTGGTTTTATGTTGATTTTACTTTTTCGCCAGAATAAATGATAAAAAAAATTTTTTAAGATCAGATTTTTTGGGGAAAGCAGCGACACCAAATTAGTTTAACTTTTTTATTTGTAACATGGCAAAACATTTTTAATTTTTTGTTATTATTTCACTTGTAGGGCACGATTGCTTGTACTTTATATATTATATTTTGTTTACTTTAATGCGGGAAGAGTTTACCAAGAGGGTTTTCCCCTATTATGCCATGGAAAGCAATTTTCCTTTGCTTTGCCATAACTTTTCACAGGAGGGGGCCGACGGGGGAGAAGAACAGGGGGGAGGAACGGCTTACTTTAAAATTTTAAAAGGTGCGGTTCCAGCCCCCGGCTCCGATCCCTGGTTTAAGTGGGGGGGGTTGTCAGTGTAAACTAGGTCGGGGCTCAGTGGAAGAAAAAGCCCTCCTTGGGCGTCCTTCCCGTCATTATGCAATTGTAGTTAATTTTGGTAAGGCTATGTTCACCCCGGTTTAAATTGGAGGTATTTCATTTCCGTAATTACGACCCCGGGATCCCAAAATTTAAGGGGGGAATACGTAAAAAGTCATTTTACGGTAATCCACAGTTCTAAATAGAAAAACAAAGGGTTTACGTCTCCTCTCACTGCCCCGGCAATGGGTCCGCGGGGGGGAATAAAGTGACATTTAATTACCCGGCGTTTAGCCCCGGGTGGAAATAAAAAGACAGTTGGGCCCCCCCTTTTTGGGGCCCCCCACCGGCAAATTCCGGGGCGAAATTTTAACGCCCTGAAAAATACACCCGGGGGAAAAATAGCCCTTGGGGGGTTTAAAAAATTTAGTTAGGGTATGACCATGAAAAAAATAATAAAGCTATGGCTTTTAAAAAACCAACCATGAGGGGAAAAAAACCCCAAAAAAGTTCCAACACACGTAACAAGGGGTTCAGCTGGTGCCCTTTATTTAAAAAATCCCAGTTTTTCAGAAATAACATAACGTTTCAAATTTACAAGTCTTTATCAAGCTTGTTTTAAAAAACTTTTTCGTGTGGTCAAAAACATTGCTGGGGTTTGCTGAAATTTCTGGGTCTTAAATAAAGGAACCTTGCTGACGTTTTTTGCTATGGGTTTTGGGGGGGGTTTGGAATACTTGAAGATGGGGGGAAACTACCTCCATTTGGGCGGTCTGTTTGAAACAAAGGGGGGATCCGGTAAAAAAAACATTTTTTAAGGACTACTGTGCTGTCCAAAAATATTGATTGATGTCAAAAACCAAAATGTTGGCGTCACACATCATCACTTAGGGAAAGGATTAAATTAACAAAACCAGTAAAAAATTTGAAAATTCTGTCTCCCTGCAGTCACTAGTAGGGGGTTACTGCAGGCAGACAAATTTTAACAAAAAGAAGGGGCCAACAGGAAGGGTAAAAGTGTGACCGGGGGTTTCAGACCCCATAAAGAAATTTTACTTGAGTCTGTTACCATGGAGACTATTGGTCTTTTAAAAGCAGTGTGGAAAAAAAAAAAAAAAAAATTTAAATGTTCCCCCAAACTTTCACAGAATCGACCATTAACATGTTATTGACCACATGGACCCCCCACCCCCACCCGATCAGAAGAAAGTAGTGCTCCTAATATATAATAAGACCACTGAAGTTTAGTATGTTTTATATACAGGGTGATTTTAAAAAAGGTAGTGCAAAAAAATCGGGTTTAAACCAGTAAACATCATGACAAATGGATGGGGGGAACATCAACCCCGGGTCCTTTTCCAAATTATCCCCCAGGCCCTGTTTCCCTTAATACGGGGTGAAAAGTGGATGGTTACGTTGAAAGTTTAAATGGACTGTGGTATTGATGTTTGGGGAAACCCCTAACCTTTGGGTTTGGCTATTCAAAAACAGCAATGTTAAAAGGCGCCCCCAAAATTTTGGGAGGGCCATTTTAAAAATCGCTGGACCGCGGTTTTTGGCACATTCTATCTAATGTTCTATCGTCTGCCGGACGGCCAGCGGCTTCAGTAGAAAACCCGTGCCGTGTAGACTACAGCCCGGATTTTCTACTGAGGTCTAGACGGCGCTAGGTACAGTCAGATTTTCGGCAGATTCTAAATACTGAATACGCCGTAAATCTGATAAAAAATCTGTGTTGTGTAGACATAGCCTGAGCCAAAGCAGAGATCTGTCAGGTTCCAAATATCTCTTCTTCATGGTGAGGTCAAGGGTATCTGGAACCTGATGGCGCTAATACAGAGGAGAATCTTTTTCACCTTTACATGCGCTAAAAGGCCATATGGACAGGGACGGTCAGCCTCAGAGAATGGTCAGGAACTTCCAGAATGAAAGGAAGATGTCCAAATCCCTGGACTGGTGTGTTCAATAAATAGTAATCCTTATACATTTACTGTACTGATCCTGAGTTACACCCTTTGAAATTTTTACCCAAGCGACTCAACTCTACTGGTGAAAATAAGGTTTACTTTACAGTCTTAAAAGAATGTACAGTAATTTAAATTTGTATGTACAAGTGATTTGGCACCAGCAGAATAGTGGTGTAAGTCTGGAGGGTAAAAAGGGGATGAAAATAGGGTCAGTACGGGTATAAGAAATGTATGTACAGTGAACTGCCCCCAGCAGGAACAGGGAGGCAGGGGGGGAGGAAAAATACAAAATTTTTAACTCAGGCCCAATACGGATAAGAAAAATATATGTACACAGTGAATCCCACCAGCAGAACGGGGGGTGCAGCTCTGGAGGAAAATACAAAATTTTAAAACTCGGGTTTCAGTAAAGTAAAAGTAATTTTAATGAAATTACACAGGACTGAACCGCAAAATAGTTTTTGCAGCCCCGGAGGATAATCCCGGAAAGTAACTCAGGATAAATTACAGGATAAGTAATGTATTACACGGGTTAAATGCACCAAAAGAAATTGAGTGCCCTCTGGGGGAAATAATACAAAATTTAAAAACTAAAGGATCATTACAGGTTTAAGAAAATGAATGAAAAAGGGGGATTGCACCAGCAGAATAGTGAGTACAGTTTGGGGGAGGTTTAATTTACAAATTTAACTCAGGGTCAGTAAAAGGATAGGAAATTTGTTTGTACACAGTATTTGCACCAGCAAAATTAGTAAAATGCATTTCTGGGGGAAAAATCCCGGGAAGTAACTCAGGATCGTACGGAAAAGAAATGTATTACAGTGACTGAAACCAGCAGAATAGTGATTTGCAGCCTGGAGGAAATTTTAAGGGATGAACTCAGGATAAATGATGAAATGTATTAACAGGGATTTTCCTGTTTATGTAGATGAATTCTATATGTCTGACAAACATAGCTTGAGTAATGTGTGCTGTTCGATCAGTGCGGACTGCAAGAACACAAGTTATATAATGCTTGAATCCACTTTCACAGAAATGTACATAAAGACCATTTCCAACCCCTTTTCTGAAGGTCTGCCTTTTTTTTTTCTTAATAAAAAAAAAAAATACAAATTTTTTTGGGTTTTTTCCGCCCCCTGCTGAAGACCCCGGGCGTTGTTACTGAAAGGGAAGGGAGGATGCTTTTTAAAGGGGGGTACGGGAAAAGGTAAGGGAAAAGCCTTTGGGCGGTAATAAATACTCCTCAAAGGGCAGCGCACAGGGTGTTGGAACTAAACCACACATTTTAAAGTGCCTGAACAGGTGAGAAGAGTGTCGGCGGCGGCTCAGAGTCCACAAAGCACAGAGTTCTCCAGGGTGAAGTCATAGTGGAATCTGGCGAAAGTCTCATCCAGACTGTAAACGGGGACCGGCTCGGGAATCTCCTGGCAGATGTTCTGTACCTCCTGGACATGGGGGGCCAGGATGAAGGGGATGTCGTTCAGCAAATCGGAATTGGGGGTTCCCTTTTCTGTCCCTATTGGTCATTTTCCCCGCCCCCCAAAAAATTATGGGTTGAATTTGGGGGAAAAATTTTTCCCCGGGTGGCAACTAAAAAAAATAATAAAAATAATGTATAAGCAGATAGAGGACATATAGGGCTAAAGGTTTCAACAAAAATTTGGAAAAAGGGGGAAATTCTTCACTTTTTGGTACAAAACCCGGTCGCTAATTAAGAAAATTCCCCAAATCAGTTGCAAAAGTCTTCCTCCCCCCTTAAAAAGGGGTTTTATCGTTTAAATAAATTTGGCGCCGTTTTTTACTGGTTGCTAAGGAGGCTTGGAAATGGAGGGGCGGTTTTCCCTCCTAGAAAATCTTCTCTCGAAAGAAAACGCCCCAAATTTTTTCAAGGGGGGATCCCTCCTCCCTCGGGTTCCACATTTTTCCCCTGCCCCCCCTCCCAAAACACACCCCTTTCCCCCGGGCTACCCCCTTCGGCCCGGGGTTTTTCCCCGGAAATCGACCGGGGGGCGGGGGGCCCCTGGGCGTAACTATCTCCGTGCACACATTTCCCCCGCTCCCCCCCAAAAACAGCCTTTTTCCCCTGCTACTCCTTCTGACGCCCCCTTTCCCCAAAACAAAGGGGGGAGGACCTGGGCATAAACCCGACCGGAGCTTTTCTCTCCCTTCCAAGAAATTAAACAAACGCCCACTCTGTTTAAAAAAATGGGGGTTTAAACTGCACCCTCCCAGCTGTTGGGGAAAATTTCAACTCCCATTTTGCATTTGTAAAAAACCAAAAACAGTGGGGCATGATGGGGGTTGTAGTTCCCAAAAGCTGAGGGCCCAGTTTTTACACCCCCTTCCCTTAAAAACCTTTGCGCTTTTGCTTTTTGGTAACCAAGGGGCCCACAAGCTTAGCTTTTTTCGTCCCCACCCCGGTTTAACTAGGGTCTTTGGGAAAAGAGAAAAAACCCCCTTTAAAAAATGTTTCTCCCTTTTTAAATTTAGAAGTTACTTAAATAACTAAAAATTTTTTACTGAAATTTTTTTGATAGAAAAACACAAAAGCAACACCTTTTTGAAATGCAAAGGGCAATGATACGTGCTTTTTTCCCAAAATTTTTCAAATTTAAAAAAAGAAAAAAAGGTGGCGTTCAATTTTTTTTTCAGCCCCCCGTAAATAAACCCCTAATAAAATCCAGTGAACCCTCCCTTGTTAAAATTTAACTAATTTTAAATTTATTTCTTTTAATTTGTAATTAACTACATACCCCCTACTCCCTAGTTGGGAAGGGGGTCCCGCCCCCCCTTTACGGGGATGGGAAAGTCATGTAGAGTCTTGCAGCTTGCAAGATCGCGACCATGAGACTAGCGGGATAACACCGAGGCTTCATGGGGTGAAAAAACCCCCTTTGCTGGCGGGGGTTTAACCCCCCTTTTCTGACATGGCCCCTTCCCCGTTTTCCTTGGTGCAGCAGCGGTTTTTCCCATCGGAGAATAACCCCGGCTTTGGAGTAATGAAAAGCCTTTTGGGGCCGGCGCGCCGATCAACTGACTCCTCCAAAAAAACCCGGGGTTTAAATTTCGGGCCGTACAGAAGCCCCACTTTTTCGGGTGGGTGTTTGGGAAATCGGGGCTAAACGGGGCCCTTAAATCCCCCGACGTGGGAAGGGGGTTGAATGTTATTACTAGGGACCGTATTTGCTGCAAGTATTTGACTGTCACCCTTAAAAAACCCCCCGCGTACAAAAAGATCTATTGTACACCCGGGTAGAGAAGGCCGGGAATCCCTAGTTCTCTATGTGAACTATGGTTTTCCGTAACTTCGGCCAACAAACTCGCCCGTAAATTTCAGCGTAAATACAAAGGCAAATGCCCCGGGGAAATTTTACGGGTTTTGAAAATTGCCTTTGAAAAAAATTTTCCGGGGGTCCCGTGACATCCCCCCTGCCCCGCAAAGAAATTGTGGGTTCAATTTCCGAGTAGGGTTTTTGCAAATCACCCCCTGGAGACCGTATACACATTTAATGCTTTTTATGAACCCAAAAAATTTGTATAAAGGGGGAAAAAAAGGGGGAAAAAAAATGAAATAAAAACACGTACCCCGCCCTTTTCCCCTTTACAAGTGCCAATCGACCCAAAAAAGATCAAAAGTAAAGTATGCATATTTGGTATCGCCGCGTGCATGACGACCTGCCCTATAAATCTGTCATGTTAATTAACTCGCACGATGAACGGCGTAACATTAAAAAATAGTCACAGAATTGCGATTTTTGTTCATACCGCAGAACATAAAATGGAATAAAAAGGGGATCAAAAACTTATATAAACGTCAAAGTGGTAGCAAGTAAAACGTCCGTTCATCCCGCAAAATAAAAAGCCCTTAAACATCTCTGTATACGAAAAAATAGAAAAGTTATCAGAAGATAGCGATATATAAATATTGTTTTACACAATAAAAACGCTTTTTTGGGATTTTTTATACTGCACGGCAAGCGTTGTTAAAATTAAAAAAAACACTACTAGGATTGCAGTATTTTCTACACCCTGCCTTCCAAAAAACGGATTTAAAAGCGATCAAAAAGCCTTGTCCTCCCAAAAATTATACCAATAAAAACGTCAACTCTTCCCGCAAAAATCAAGCCCCTGCACAGCTCCGAAAAAAAAGCTATGGCTCTCAGACATGGAATATTTATATCAAATTTGGGTTTTCGCTGTAATGTATTTGACCTGCTGAGTAAAGCTAGCATGCCATTTATGCCGCACAGTGACCGCTGTAAAAAATACAACACACTACTGGGATTGCTGTGTTTTGTTCAAAATTAGTCACAATAACCATAATAAAAAGTGATCAAAGTGTCAATGCACTCCATAATGGTACCAATAAAAAAGTCAGTTCATCCCGCAAAAAAACAAGCACATGATCAGTTCTGTATACAGAAATATTACGGCTGTCAGACTATGACGACATAAAAATGCATTTCTATTGTGTAAAAGTAATAAAACATAAAAAACTATATAAAATTTAAATCATTGTAATTGTACCAACCACAGAGTAAAGTTTATCCTGTCATTTGTCCCACACGGCGAATACTGTAAAAATGAAGCCCAAAAAAACAATGACAGAACTGCATTTTTCCCCCTAATTTTCATGGCCCAATGATAAAAAAAAAACTATGGAACACCTTTGTGACCAAAATGCACAATACACCCATAGATGAGATCCATGAGGGGTGTTGAATCCAATATGGGGCGACTTCTAGAAGTTTTCACCTGTCGGGCTATTTTGGGGGCTTTTCAAAAGTGACATGGCCCCACCAAAATCTGCGTTCCCAAAGCCAAATAGCGCTCCCTCCCTTATACGCCCTGACATGTGCCCAAACAGCAGTTTACACCCACATGTAGGGTATTGCTGAAATTGGAAGAAATTGCATAAAACTTGG
>JAODAL010046708.1:0-30641 GCA_025379985.1 Phyllomedusa bahiana
TTTTTAAACTTTTGTTTTTGCAAAAGTACATATAATTTGAATATATATATTAAAAAATTTTTAAAAAATATATAAAATATATATATATATAAAAATTTTTTTAAATATTTATATTATATATATTTAAAATAAATAAAATGTGTGAAAAGATTTTAAAAAATAATTTCCCCTAGGTTTACAATGGCCTTAGCATAAAAAATTTTTTAATTGTACGTGGTCGCTTCTGGGACACGGTTAATGTTTTTTTTAATATATATATTAAAAATAATTTAAAAAATTAAAAATTTAAAAAATTGATAAATAATTTAAATTTTTTTTAAATATTATTAAAATTTTATTTATTTTTATATAATATTTATTTGTTAAATATTAAAGGGGGCATCAAAAAATTTTTTAGCATTTCTTTCTAATATAAAAATATTTTATGATGCAGGAAAAAAAATATCAATTTATATAAAATTGTGTTTATGAGGTAAAAAAAAAAGTAACCTCCCCGGGACTTTGGATTGTACTTATTCCCGTTATCTTTGTATTTACACACAAAGAAAAGGGACGCTCGCAGCTCAAACCCCCTTCTGGGATGGCACAAGGCTACTGAGCTCTCACCATTTGGTAACAAAGTATAGAGACTGAGAAGTTGGCTCACATCCTGCTTATAAACCCCAGCGGGAACTTGTCACCAACCCGCAGCAAGCAAAAGGTGGGGGCACCTAGGAAACTGAAAACAAGGGGAGGAAAAATGTCTCTGTTTTTTAAATAAAGCAAGAGCATAATAATTTTTGGGTAAACTTTTTATTTCTTTTTCCTTTTTTTAAAAAACTTTAAATTTAGATTTGAATAACCCTACGGATTTTTGAAAACATGAGAAATTTGTACAGAGTTATATTGAAAAATGTTATAACCTTACAACACACAAAGAATAACATCTAGAATCCCCTTTACTTTTAGAGTTTAGCTTTTTTTAATTTAAAAAACTGTACAAAAAAAACCATTTTTTCTAATACGTTAGTCCTTTTCTGGACAAGGCTTGTTTTACTCTTTATGACTTCTGCCTCTTATCCCCAGGAGCCAGCATTTTTGTGTCTGTAGTATCATCTTCAGGCTTGCCTACTGTTGCTTTGTTTTATCTGACCTCTTGAATATTTAATATATTTTATTAGCTTCTTTCTTTGCCTTTTTTAAAAAAAAAGGTATTTAAATAAAATATTAAAAGGAAAGAGGCAGGGGGCCAAAATCTAGAGCCACATTGATATCTTGCTACAATTTCACATTATTTACTGTTGCCAAGGTATTTTCGGTTAATGTGTTATGGTTTACCAACTATACTCAATTTACCTTCCTTTTACTTGTAAAACCTTACTGGGCTTTTTTTTCTATTTTTCTATGACCCCAAGATTTGCAAATGATTCTGTTTTATATTGATTTTATAAACTTTTAGTCTAATATAATTTATTCCCCAAAACTTTTTATACTTTTATGCTTAGGTTTTTTAAAATTTATTTTTACTTTTACTTTTTTCCAATCAAGTTGTATTGTTTATTAAAAAAAATATATATATTTTCTGCAGAAATGATCTTTCAAAAATAATGAGGACAAGAGCTAAGGAGATTGAGGTGAAGCTACTGCTCTTTGCTATCCAGAGAACCACTAATTTTGAGGGACTTCTGGCAAAACGTTTCTCTGGCTGCACCTTGACTGACAGTGTTGTGGTAAGGTCATTGCTTTCTTTTAGTGTATGGTCTCATTTGACAACAATGCTTTGCATCCCATTTTTTTTTTTATTTTTTAGTAAACATAGAACATGGGGGGGTATTTTACCATCTATACCCGATATATGTCTGCTGTTTTAGAAGTACGCACTCTGTGCCGGCCCCCATTCACTTACGTTTCCCCCTGGCGCGTCAGGGTTCTTTCACACGCCGTAATTGCGGGACTTATTTTGGGGCCCACAATTATGGGAAAATCAAATGGCTAATTCAAATGGCTTTCCAGGACTTTGATATTAATGACTCATCCTTGTGAATAGCTATTAATATGAGATTGGTGGGGGGCCTGTCTTCCAGCATCCCCACTGATCAGCTTGTGGAAGGTACAGTGGTGCTTCGGGTTAAGCATTATGACTTAACTACAATATTGTGTAAGAAAATTTCACGGCACGTCAAAATAATATAATGATATTAACGTTTTTATTAAGGGCAGTTACAAGGAAATGGATCAAACAAACAAATAAAATCGATAAACTGATTACTGCACAGTCCAAATTATCTCCTAAATGTCATTAACATAGTAATTTTAGGATGTCAGATGATGTCAAATTGTGTTGACGTTTTAGCAGTAGGTCTTTATCAAGTGATATCTAAAACTAAGCAGTCCAAGGGGTAAGAATGAGAATAGGTAACTAATTGATAAGAAGATAGCAGGTATACAATGGTAAAAAAAGTATTTAGTCAGCCACCAATTGTGCAAGTTCTCCCACTTAAAAAGATGAGAAGCCTATAATTGACATCATAGGTAGTCCTCAACTATGAGAGACAAAATGAGAAAACAAATCCCGAAAATCACATTTTCTGTTTTGGAAATTTATTTGCAGATTACGGTGGAAAATAAGTATTTGGTCAATAACAAAAGTTCATCTCAATACTTTGTTTTATATCCTTTGTTGGCAATGACAGAGGTCAAACGTTTTCTGTAAGTCTTCACAAGGTTGGCACACACTGTTGCTGGTATGTTGGCCCATTCCTCCTTGCAGATCTCCTCTCGTGTGGGGATGTGTTGGGGCTGTCTCTGGGCAACATGAACTGTCTACTACCTTCAAAGGTTCTCTATGGGGTTGAGATCTGGAGACTGGCTAGGCCACTCCAGGACCTTGAAATGCTTCTTATGAAGCCACTCCTTCGTTGCCCTGGTCGTGTGCTTGGGATCATTGTCATGCTGAAAGACTCAGTCACGTTTCATCTTCAATGCCCTTATTGATGGAAGAGGTTTGCACTCAAAGGCCTCGTTCACGCGGCTTATTTCGCCGCGGATTTGCCGACGGATTGACGATCGTCAATCAGTCGGCAAATTGTCAGAATAAGAACAGCCCATATTCTATTGATTTCAATAGAACAATATGGTGCTTCACACGATGGTATTTCGTGCCGTTCGCCGGATTGTCGACGGCAATCGGACGGAAAACAATGTGCATGTCATATACGACGATTCCACCACAATGATGGAGATGTGAATCCGTGGAAATCAGTTACAAATACGTGCCAACTTAGTGGATTATTTGCAATGATTTTCAACTATTTCAGAAGTATTTACGCCGGCAATCCAATGTAAATCTTCTGAAATAAGCCTGTGAACGAGGCCAAAATTCCGATACATGGCCCATTATTCTTTCATGTACACAGATCAGTCGTCCTGGTCCCTTTGCAGAGAAACAGCCCCAAAGCATGATGTTGCCACCCCCATTCTTCACAGTGGTATGGTGTTCTTTGGATGCAACTCAGCATTCTCTCTCCTCCAAACACGACGAGTTGTGTTCTACTTTGGTTTCATCTGACCATATGACATTCTCCCAATACTCTTCTAGATCATCCAAATGCTCTCTAGCAAACTTCAGATGGACCCGGACATGTACTGGCTTAAGCAGGGGGACACGTCTGGCGCTGCAGGATCTGAGTCTCTGGTGGCGTAGTGTCTTACTGATGGTAGCCTTTGTTATGTTGGTCCCAGCTCTCTGCAGGTCATTTACTAGGTCACCCGTGTGGTTCTGGGATTTTTGCTCACCTTCGTGTGATAATTTTGACTCCACGGGGTGAGATCTTGCATGGAGCCCCAGATGGAGGGAGATTATCAGTGGTCTTGTATGTCTTCCATTTTCTAATTATTGCTCCCACAGTTGATTTCTACACAACAAGCTGCTTGCCTATTGCAGCTTCGGTCTTCCCAGTCTGGTGCAGGGCTACAATTTTGTTTTGTGTCCTGCGACAGCTTTTTGGTGTTCACCATAGTGGAGTTTGGAGTGTGACTGTTTGAGGTTGTGCACAGGTGTCTTTTATACTGATAACAAATTCAAACAGGTCCCATTACTACAGATAATGACTGGAGGACAGAGAAGCCTCTTATAGTTACAGGTCTATGAGAGCCAGAAATCTTGCTTGTTTGTAGGTGACCAAATACTTATTTTCCACCATAATTTGCAAATAAATTCTGTCCAAATCAGAGAATGGGATTTTCTGGATTTCTTTTCTCATTTTGTCTCTCATTGTTGAGGTCTACCTATGATGTCAATTACAGGCCTCTCTCATCTTTTTAATTGGGAGAACTTGCACAATTGGTGGCTGACTAAATACTTTTTTCCCCCACTGTATGCCACAAATGAACAGAGGAGGTAAAGTAGGCACAATGTGGTACTGCAAATATTGGGCAAGTAGGTGCTTCAGGGGTTAGAAGTAACCAGGGCTGTGGAGTCGGAGTCGGTGGCTATTTTGCAGGAGTCGGAGTCGTCATAAAATTGACTGACTCCGACTCCCAAAATATCTAATTAGTTGGCCCAGTTAGTTCGATGCACAGAGCAAGAGGAATTGGGTCCGGCCAGTGCTACTGCTCTCATATCATCAGCCTCATCACATGAGGAGTGTAATTGATGACATGGAGCAGGCAAAGCGCTGCCCCAGGGGAAAAGATTCCGCTCCCATGGACAAACAAATTTCAGCAAAATTTTTCACCTGTTTTCAAAGAAGTAGAAGAATTCAACCATTCATCAAAACTGACTGTGGCTGAGGCAATTCCTCTATACCCTGACATTGTTAGAGGTGTTGCCCCGTGGTCACCGCTTTGCGCCCAACCCAAGTTAATGTAGAGAGACCGTTCTCTAGCCTGGAAATAATGAGATCAGATGTGAGGTCATGTATGCAGGATCTGATGGAGGCGATATCTATTCTCAGAACAAATTCAGAGACTCCACAAATGTTCCCGCAGTGTTTTGCATATTTACAATTTTTTTGTGTTGCAAAGTCATATCCAATAAATATATTTTACACTGACAAGCAAAATGGTAACAATGTTTTGAACTTGTGACTTTCAGGCTCCATATCTCTCCATCTCTCCATCCACGACAGCTTTGTACATGAGGCTACTGTAATTTTATATACAGTCATCTTGCCTATCTTATACATACATTTGACTTGCAAGTATTTAGCATCTGCTTAGTTACAGTTTTGCTCCTAAAAATCAAAGTGTTATAGGGTTGTCTCACTACAAGGATGACTTTTTATGTTAAAGATCTTGTAAAAACAAGTCACTTTGCAATATGTGTCCATTAACATGCCCACCTATTCCTAGATACCCCTCTTGTATGACTGCATCAGCTCCTCAGTCGCTATAGCTACAGACCTATTCGATTCCGCTCTGATAGATCTGCCAGCACTGGTTGCTATAGCTACAGACCTGTGTGATCTCTCCTGATAGGCTGCCAGCACTGGTTGCTATAGCTACAGACCTTTCTTATACTGCAGCCTAGTGGAAGCCAGTAAACATGCCCCTGAATTCAAAATGAAACCAAGAAAACAGGACTGAGGTAAGATGAATCAATGTAGTGAGACAACCTCTTTAAGTTTTACTATTTTGTTAGTATTTGGTAAATCCACCTTTGGTTTTCAATACTGCCTGAATCCTTCTGGGCTCTGGATCAGATACAAGCACATCTTGACCAAAATCTGATGCCAGGTCTCTTCTACACATTCCCACTGTTGGTGCAGACTGGACTTGGATATAAATACAGCCTTTTCTTCAACTCTACCCACAAGTGTTCAAAAGATCAAAACATTGTTACCATTTTGCTTGTCAGTGTCTGTTCTACCTAAATAGCTTGATTATTGTATCATAAGGTGATAAACAGCCTGATGTTACCATTTTACTACAGTAAAGTTATCACTTAAACATGCGCCGTGTATGAGGGAGTCAGGAGTCGGAGGTTTGGGAAATTGAGGAGTCGGAGTCGGGGCTTCGACTTGCCGACTCCACAGCCCTGGAAGTAACGGGACTGACGTCTGGAGATGTCTGCACACAGCCGGCAAAAGGTTCTGTGCTGCCAAATGCTAACCAATCTGATATTGATGGCCTATCCCAAGGATAGAACTTTAGTATTAAAATCCTGGAGAGCCTGTTTAGAGATCTGATTAATGTTAGGGGAATATTTTTAAACAGTTGGTATACTTTGTCTAAATGTTGAGACTGTATTTAAATTCAGAAGTTTTATTATATGGTAATATTTATTGTAATGAATAACATTTACATTTTCTCATGTGAACCCTGCTCTTCTTTTTCTATTAAACAATAAAATGGACTGATTCTGATTCAGCCTGACCATTGCAGACTTGGCATTTGATCTGGATTCCTTCCTCAATTACTCACAAAAGTAGTCTTTATTTATGCTTGGGTTTCTCTGTGTTGTTTGTCTTATGCTAATCATATTATGTAAATTAGTGCTTCTGTGAGAGGACTATGGGCATGGTTTTATAGCTACCGATATTATGGCAGCTAGGAAGATTATCAAAACTGTATATTTTCCACTGTTAGTTTAGCTTGGACATGAAATAGAGTGGTGTGCGGGAGGATTTAAACAGTTTTTTGGTCCTAATGCCTTACAAACTAGTATATTCCTACTTTCCTATCTGATTAGATTTAAAAGAATGGTAAGAAGAGAAACAAATAAAGAAAAGATTATTTACATTGCTGTTCTGATTTTGCTGATTTTTATTTTCTGCTTGTTTAAGGAAGCTTGGGTTACAGGCAACCTCTCCCTGCTCAAACAGCAGTGACCCTGGTGTGTCATCACTCCCTCCTGTGTCTTATCAGCAGGACAGAGCATACTTCTCACTCTCTTCTCTCGTCTTTTAATGAGAAAAACCTTAACATGTTTAGTTACTGAACAGAGAGGGATAAGGAGCATTAATAATGGTGCTGTCATGGGCTGCTGAGGTGTCGCATTATGTATTGTTGAGGTTAAATACCGATAATGTGAATTATAATTATTTACTCATCTCGTCTTGGCAGTGACGCTCTCTATGACATAGTACCATCTCTGTTCGCGCTCACTATATAGCCAGGGAAAATGAGTGCATTGGACAGTGTAATGTTTTTCATCTAATGTCCCTCTAATAGGCACAGCTAGAAATAGGAGCCAGCAGAGCTGTAGTGTCCGTCAATGGTGCACAACTGCCCCTAGCCTGCACATGAAGTGGAAGCACTGGCTTTTGGTCTGATTTTCGATGGTGAGATTCGCTCTGAATATTCGGACTGTAACTTTGTGACTCATAGTACTGCAATGGAGAAATTCGATGGCAGTAGTCTCCACAGCACTTTGATTTTTTTGGGCGGATTTTCAAAACGCATGCTTGTATCTTCGTTAGGATTTCCGTTGGATTCTCATGCAGTCAATGTGCTGGGCCAGCAGGAAATCCGTAAACCGACCGCGGATTTTTGCGCAAACCCGTGCCAAAAGACGGAGTACAATTATGTTAAAATGCCATTGGATTTTGGACGGAATTTTAACATAAGCTGTGTAGACATAAAAGCAGCTGTGAAAAGCAGGTTCTGTAAAACAGTAAGAGCATGTCCCCACGGCAAGGGTTTTCGGCCTTTTTTCAGCCGGTTTGCGGTTTTTCAGACGGCCGCCTGAGAAAGAACGGGCGAAATAATGACCAACAATTGGCGGCTATATGTGAAAACTGAGGACAGCAGTCCCCACTGCACGGGTTTTCTGTCGCACGTTGTGTTCCGCCCGCGGTGCACGGCACGCCAAACATTGTGCTAGCAACAATTTTCTGTCCCGGTTTTGGACTGAATCTGTGCAGCAATGTTGAAGGGGGAGGTTTTCTGTCCAATCGCGGAGGAAAAAGCCTTCCTCTCGCCCCCCCCCCCCCCGTGCAGCCCGTGGGGAAGGCGCGCAAAACAGGACAGAATTACCGGCTCGGCGAAGCCGACCGGTATTTGTCCTGTGCGTTGGGACGTCGCCCTAAGAAGGGTGTGCTGTGAACTTGTTATTTTTTGGGAGATACATGAATGTTCTTTCAACAACGTTGTGTGTGTCATCTGTATTAGCATTGAGAAAGATTTGATATACTAGTGAATTGCCTAGACACAAAAAACTCCCAAACTTTTCGTACCCGCTAGAGGTTTTGAGAAACCATCTATAGTCAATTTATCATAGATTTTTTTAGATATAATTTTTTAAGAGTAGGATTGCCCTTTCTTCAATGTAATGTCTGTATCTTTCGATACAGTGATTTAGAGATATTTTTCAAGTTGTGTATTTTTTAAAACTTTTTGTACAAATATTTCACACATAGACAATAGCTACAGTCAGACTATAAGCTTCACAGTTTCTGTATATAAAGATAGGTTGTCCTTCTGTGAAAGGAAAGACTATAATTCTGCACTCCACCAAACACAAAATTACAGGCATTCAGCTTAGTGTGTTGTATATTTTGAGAAAAGGCAGTAGTGTTCTTTTATACTTTGTTAAAACATGGGAACTCCTGTACTTTTATACCATCTGTATTTAATCCCTTACTATTCAAGCAGTTCTGTATGTAAATGTTTTTTAATAATTTTTTAGCAAATACTTCGGCATACAAATAGTTTATTTTTTTGAAATTCAAGAAAAAGCTTTATTGGTGAAAAAGATAATATGACAAATTGCAAGCTGGGGGTACAATCCGAGACATGCGGACACAAAAATTTGTAGAAAAAAGAAAGTCAACAATGAAAAACATGACCACAAGAATGCAATATCGTAGATACAGTAAATGTACCGATCTTGATGATTATAATCGCGATAAGCAAGCTAGAACTAATCCTTCAGTCTAATATAAACCAAAAATTAAACTAAGCGTTAAGAGGGCATCTTAAAGACCCTTATAACAAAAACACCTGTACTAGTATGGAACAAGGACACTACAAATGACAAACCAAGCATGCTTTTCAGACGGTACACTGAGTTAAGCCGTTTACATGACACGACAGACACACAAACAAAAAAAAAAAAAAAAAAAGGGGAAAAAAAGAGAACGGGGGAGGGATTTTGATTATGACTCCCGCAGGTTTTGGGATCAGGAGGGGGATAGAAAGGAAGAGGGGGAATTCTGAAAGAGCGACCACGGAAAACCAAGGGTTCTTGTTGTATTTGTTCTGCCTGTTCAGGGGTATGAGCAATTAATTCCTCCATTCTCCTGACGAAACTAATTTCAGCAAACCATTCGTCTATGGACGGGGGAGTGGTTGATTTCCATCTACGTGGGATCACGGTTTTGGCAGCTTGTAGCAAGTGCTTGAGGAGGGATTTCTTAAATTTAACTAACAGAGATGGGAATAAATGAAGAGCATAGTGCCTCCGGGGTATCAGGAAGGGGAAAACCCCATTAACTTCCTCAATTACCTCCAGAAACCGAAATCCAAAAATGCCGCAGCACAGAACACCCCCACCAACACATGGGACATAGTCCCCTTCTCGCCCCCACATCTCCAGCACACATCTGAGGTGGATGGGAAAATCTTATGCAATACAGCCGGGAACCTTTTCCAACGGGATGTGGGGTGCCGATGCCAACACCGCTTCTTCAAATGTCGTGAGGGACCTAACCAAACGACATTTGCCCCTGTTTTTTGTTAAAAAAAATGGGAAAGTTGTATAAACTGAAATGCGGCCCCAGCGGGGACTGGTTTGCCCTAGAGAATGTCGCCAAGCGGGCGCAGTCTCCCTCAGAGGTCACATGACACAGATCCCAGGGGGGTCTTTTTAGTGCCCACCAAGAAAGGACAGCAGGGCGAAATGCCCGGGAAAGTCAGGGTTGTCCGTGAGCGGCACACAGGGGCCCCGCGATAAACGAGGGTATGAGAGTTTCTGTAATGAATAGAGAACCGATAAAGTTTGCTGTATGCAGAAGAGGGGAAACTAGCACTACCAAGAGTGGGAGTCCAAGTCCAGGGGGAGAACCGCCAACGCAGATGCACTTAGGTCCTCTGCCAAGGTGACCCACACCTTCCCATCTGAGTTTGAAGTAAGCACGAAAAACGTGAATAGGCCGAGGCCAAAATAATATAGCCTACAGTCAGGTAACCCGCCCCCCCAGCATCCTCTGTCTCGTAAGCGTATCATACGCTATTCGTGACCTCCGAGTGGACCACAAAAAAGCGGTTTTAAAAACATCGCCGGGAGTGTCCTCCAGAACGAAGCGGGAATACGGATGGGGAGAGTTGAAATAAGTACAAGAAATTTTGGGAGGATAGACATTTTTAGCAGGTTTATTCTGCCAAACCACGATATTTTCTTTGTGCTGCAGCTGTCTAGGTCCTTTTTGGTCTTACACAAAAGGGGAAGAAAATTGTGAGCAAAGAGCTGTGAGAAATCTCCCGAAATGTGTAACCCAAAGTAGGAAATACCCGCCTTAGGCCATTCGAAGGGGAAATTGGACCGTAAGGAGGCCTGATCCTTTGAGGTGATTCCAATACCCAGGGCTTCGGACTTAGAGATATTTATCTTAAAATTAGACCAAGTCCCAAAATTTCTAATGTCGCCCATCAGATTTGGAAGAGAGATATGCGGATTTCGTTTTTTAAACAGAGTCATCTGCAAACGCAGAGCAACTTATATTCCCTACTTCCAATAGTAATCCCTTTGATGTCGGGTTAGATCTGATGGTCCCATCAGGCTCTCCATCACCAGTAACATACAGTAACGGGGATAAGGGGCAGCCTGTCTAGTTCCGTTCGAAAAAGGGAAAGAGGTTGGATAAGGAGCCATTGATTTTGAGACGGGCAGAGGGCACACGATACAGGGCCACAATCCTGGATAAAAAGGTAGGGCCTAGACCCAGGTGACTAAGAGTTTGATGGAGAGAAGGTCACGAAATGCGATCAAATCTTCTCTGATCTAGAGACAAACCCCCATAAGAGGGATCTTGTGAGAACGTGCATAAATGAATAATATCCAAGGTTTTAAGGGTTTATTATCAGTGCCTCCTGCCCGGGACAAAACCTATTTGATCATGGATGGACTACTGAAGGCAAAAGAGGGTTAAGCCTATTGGCCACAGCTTCGCATAATTCTTCGAAGTCTACATTTCAGAGTGAATTGGGTCGGTAACTGCCACAGCATTGGGGGTCCTTACCCGGTTTGGGTATAAGCGCTACATGCGCAAGTGTGACTTGAGGAGGAAAGGGGTATCCATCGTGATGGGAGTTTAAAGGCGTCCAAGAGCAAAGGGGCTCAGTGAGTCCTGAAAAGTTTTGAAAAAATTGTCCCGTGAAACCGTCCGGTCCCGGACTTTTTTTCCCCCCGGGAGACTTTTAATGACCGACTGCAACTTCCATCAGACTAAATGGCTCCTCCAATGCCTCAGCAGCCGGGGTAGGGGTTTCCCGATAATAGGAGGGATGTGGAAATACCTCTGGCTGGGGAGGGTGGGAAGAGGGATGGCAAGTTATACCCAAATTTTGGGGTAAAAGGAGTGGAAGGCCTGAGCAATTTCTCCGTACAATGCGCCACCGAGTCCGAAGCGGTCTTTACAGAGGGAATGTGAGACTGAGCCATCTGGGAGCGAACCGCCCTGGCGAGCATTCGTCCACTTTTATTGCCGTACTCGTAAAACGTGCTGCGGCACCTCTGGACAAAACGACCCCAAGTGCCTCAAGGAGGGCGTTTCAACCCTCCAAACGGGCAGTCTGCAATTCCCGGAGAATTGTGGCGGAGAGGGCACCTTTGTGCACTGTCTCCAAGCTAGACTTTTGAGAGGGCCTTTTGTAGGTAGCAGCTCTGTCTCTTTTAATCCTGGAGCCGTGTTTAATGAGGACCCCTCTAATCACACATTTGAGGGCCTCCCATTGGGTAATCGTTGGAGTAGTCATCTGCGTGATGGGTCAGGAACTGGGAGACATTATTCTCAATATCCGCAACACATACAGTGTCCATGAGAAGAGACTCATTTAGTCTCCAGTTCCAGACCCGCTCGCGCAAAACTGGGAGACGAAGTGAACAAAACACTGGGGCATGGTCGGACCATAAAATGTTCCCAATGGAGGTAGAAACCACCATAGATAGGGCCGAATGTTTTAAAACCCTGATATATCCAAACGGACTAAAAAGAGCCGTGAAAGGGGAGAAGAAAAAGGAGTAATCCTTATCGATCGGATGCGTGATTCTCCAGGAGTCACACAGCTGGAGTAATGAGAAGGCTTTCTTCATTTTTTTGATGGCCGAGTATGATAGAGTAGATTTCCCAGAGGAGTTATCCTAAGTGGGGTTTGAAACGTCACATTGAAGTCACCACTTAGGAGAACCGTCCCTTGGATCAGGGGAGGAAGTGTTAATCAGGGCTTCAAAAAAGCCCTCTTGACCCACATTCGGTGCCTAAGCATTAATGATGGTAAAGAGCTGTCCACTTATTGAAAGAACCAGGATAAGATAACGGGCCTCCGGGTCGGCAGTGCAGCTAATGACCTGGTGGGGTAGGGAGCGGTGAATGGCTATGGCCACTCCCCTGGACCTGGATTCCGAGTAATCGGCGAAATGCCAGGAAGTGTAGTGTTTATGTCTGTTGTTAGGTGCATGTCCTACCTCAAAATGGGTTTTCCCGGAAACATACGATCAGGGCCCTGGACGATGAAAGTGGTGAAGAACTTGCCCCCCTCTTTTCTGGGTTGTTCAGGCCTTTTGCGTTAAATGAAGCGATGCGGAGGTCCATTGATATGGAAGTCAGAAGAAAAGGGTGCGAGCCCTACACCAGCGCCGCCGCTGTTGGGAGAGAGGGGGGAGGGGGGAAAGCGGGAGGAGAAAAGGAAGAGGAGAGGGAAGAAAGAAAGAGGGAAAAAAAAACAAAAAAAAACACAACACACCCCAATAAGAATGGGAGAAAAAACTACACAACACTCAACCACACAGACTGACACACAAAGACGCACAAAGACACACAAAAAGCAGGGACCGAGGTCCCGCGCTGTAACTCCACAGATAACGTTCTGTGAACAAGAAACCTGCTAGGCTAAAACAACCCAGTCAAGGTTCTACCTACTGGGGGATTTTGTAACGCTTCAAACTTGAGGGAAGCTCCTCGCAACTGTGACTATACTTTTGAAAAATTGCAAAAATAGCAAAAGTAAAAGTAAAACCCCGGGCCCTTTTTATAATAGTAACATTATGTATACATGGGGAATACTCTAAAAATCTATATGGGCGTGGGAGGATATCAACAAGAAAGACCTTTGGTAGCTAACCGCGCCCAACAGAATGACACAAGGGGATCCATACACCCATTCACAAGGACCCTCTAGGGCCCAATGCGGGTCCTAACGGTAGGAAAGTCCCAAAGGAACCTGCTAGAGAGACAAAACTCAAGTAGAGTGCAACGGGGGAGCATCAGTTATCTTTAGTCCGTGTGCCACTGGGGTTTCGGTTGATGCCCCTCTCGTCGTCCTCCCGGTGAGTTGGGACTGGGTAATGTGGGAATAACAGTCAAAGGGCTCGTCCGTGGGGTGGGTCGAAGGGAGAGAGACGTCAAAGTCGGCCAGTCCGGGAAAGACAGGTTCTCCAGGTGCACCGCGCGCAGATCAGGTGGAATATCCTCCGGTGTGCGGACTGTCCGAGTCTGTTTAGGTAAACGGACATGAAGCGCAAAGGGGTACCCCCAGTGGAAGGGAACATTTTTTTCACGCAGTGCATCCAAGAGTGGCTTTAAGGACGCTCTCTGGGCTAGAGTAAGACGCGACAAGTCCTGCAAGATCCTGATGAGAGCGCCCTTGTAGGTCAGCGACTTGCGGCGCCTGGCCTCGTATATAATGTCCTCCTTCATGGCGAAAAAATGAACACGACACACGACATCCCGTGGTCTGGAATCATCAGGGTTTGGGGGCCGCAATGCCCTATGGACTCTATCCAGTTCGATATGGGCCGAGGGCGGACGACCTAGGAGGTCATTAAAGATACCCATGGTAACTGCATACAGGTCGGCGTTTGAGACGGCTTCGGGGACAAATAGTTTATTTTATACATGTTTCACAGAACTTAAATATATAATTCTAAAAATGCAAAAATATCCAGAAAAAAGCATAACAGAGTAATTACTAACTGTAGTAATTTTCTACGGTATGTTTATAAAAGCATCCTGCTACCATTTTAGGTATGTTTTCCTAATGGGTAAAAGTTTTGTTCACTGGTAACCAGTTGAAAAAGCTAATTTGTTTTTCTCACTGAAAGCACTAATACTTATTGGTGGCTCTCATCAGCTTGAAGTCATGGGTCTGTTTTTGAAAATGTGTGTCAGATACACTACTCAACATTGATATTGCAACGCCAAGAAGGAAAAATCTTGGAATTGTAGAGATCGGAGGATATGTAGTTACAGTATTTCACATTATTTTAAATATTGTATTATATCTTTTCATTGGACAACACTGAAAATACTACACTTTGATACAATGTAAGGTAGTCAGTGTAAAGCTTGTATATCAGTGTAAATTTAGTGTGCAAAATCACTCTACACACAGCCATGAATGTCTAAGCTGCTGGCAACAAAGATAAGTACACCCCTAAATGAAAATGGACAAACTGTGCCCAAAGGGTCAATATTTTGTGAGGCCACCATTATTTTCCAGCACTGCCTTAATTCTCTTCGGCAGGGAGTTCACTTCACAGGTTACCACTGGAGTCCTCTTCCAATCCTCAATGACGACATCATGTATCTGGTCGATGTTGGAGACCTTTCGCTTCTCCACTTTCTGTTTAAGGATGCAGGCCAGTCCATCACGTTTACCCTCAATTTATTTAGCAACAGTAGTTGTCTTGGAGGTATGTTTGGGGTCCTTATCATGTTGGATTACTACTCCACGGGACAGTTTCCAGAGGGTGGGGATCATGCTTTGATTCAGTATGCCATAGTACATGTTGGCATCCATGGTTCCCTAAATGAACTGTAGCTCCCCCACAGCTGGCAGCAGCCATGCAGTGCCAAAGCATGACATTCCCACCACCATGCTTGACTCTAAGCAATACACATTTTTGTACTCCTCACCTGGTTGCCGACACACACGCTTGACACCATCTGAACCAAATAAGTTTATTTTGGTCTCATCATACTGCAGGACATGGTTCAAGTAATCCATGTCCTAGTCTGCTTGTTTTCAGCAAACTGTTTGTGGACTTTCTTGTGCATCATCTTTAGAAGAGGCTTCCTTCTGGGACAACAGACATTTAGACCAATTTGATGCAGTGTGTGGCTTATGGTCTGAGCACTGACAGGTTGATCTCCTGCCCCTTTAACCTCTGTACCAATGCTGGCAGCACTCATACGTCTATTTTGAAAAGACAATCTCTGGGTATGATACTGAGCACATTCACTCAACTTTTTTGGTCGACAATGGCGAGTCCTGTTCTCATTGGAACTGGTCTTGTCACTGTATGGTCTTGGCCACCAAGCTGAAGTTCAGTTTCATGGTGTTGTCAATCTTTTTAAAGCTTAGGCCAATATTCATGTAGAGCAACCATTCTTTTTTCAGATCCTCAGACAATTCTTTGCCATTAGGTGCCATGTTGAACTTCCGTGACCAGTATGAGAGAGTTTTAGAGCGATAACACAAATTTAACACATCTCCTCTCCATTCATACTTGAGACCTTTGTACACTAATGAGTCATATGATACCATAGAGGCAAAATGGTAAATTGGGCATAATTTGTCCATTTTCACTTATTTTTTGCCAGCTGTTTAGACTTTGAAGGTTGTGTGTTAAGTTATTTGAGGGCACATCAAATTTATACTCTTATTTAAGCTGTACAATGACTACTTTACATGGTGTCAAAGTGTTGTATCTTCAGTTTAGTCCCATGAAAATATATAATACAATATTTACAGGCTGTGAGGTGTGTACTCACTTTTGTAAGATATTGTATGTTCAAGATATCCAAATATTAAAATAATGGAAACAAAACATTCAAAACAATTTTAATTCAGTATGGAGTATGAGAACCAAACACACTTAAATGTCTTGGCATGCAATCAGTGAGGTTATTTATAGCTGTCTGTTGAATGTTATGCTACACTTGGGCACGTAAATCATCTAAATTGGCTGCTAGCAGCAACCTTTGCAATTGCCAACCAGTGATGTCCCAGGTGTGCTTGATGGGAGACCGCTCTGGACACACTGTAGACCATGGTAGAACATTTTAGTCACACAGGCTGATTACAATAGCATAAGCTGCATGCACCCTGACATTGTCCTGTTGAACAACAGCTCCTAGGATACTTAGGCAAAATGACCATACCACGGTTTTCACAACTAAATGAATGTAACATCGAGCTGTTGGTGTACCTGAAATGAAAACTAGAGTGGTCTGGCTACCATACATTATGCCACCTGACACCATAATCCATGCAGTAGGACCGGTGTGACGTTCACTTGTGAAGACCTCTTCAAGGCATTGCCAACATGGTTTTCAGACCAATCTCCGACTATCATTGCATCTGAAACAAAAGTGTGGCTCATTGGTGAAGAGGATAGACCACCATTCAAGCTCCATTGCCATCTAACGGCACACTATGATAGTCTTTAATGGAACACTTGTAATTGGACGTCTGGCTCGCGGCCCAGTGTAATGCTAATGTCTTCTAATGGTTTGTTTCGACACCGTTTGCAGCTTTAGGCTTGGGATGGGATGTCTAATTTAACTTGTAGTACAGCATGGATCACCAAATGTCCTTCTTCCAATCAGACAATCTGTCTGTGCAGAAGTTCCCCTCTGCACAGCTCTTGTCCTTTCAGTTCATTGCCATTTTTTCAAACACTGGGGCATGAAGTGTCAAGCGGTGCTGACATCTCATCTAAGTCTTGATTAAAGGACTCTTTAGTTTGCGACACGTGTCGATAACTGGTACATTGACAGGAGGAATCACACAATTATCTCACACCATTCAATCTGACTTTTAATGTCTCATGTGGCTAGAAAAACTTTGCTTTCAATCCGGCTTTTATGCACCCTCATTCCTCCCACATCTCACAGATTGGAGCTAAGTGCTTGAAAATTTGCAAAGCTTGGTGACACTTGCTACGTCTTTAACTTTCATACCCTTAGGGTATGTTAACATGGCAATTATAGAATCTAACAGGTATTTTACAATCTGTTTTAGTTTTTTGTGGGGCAGATTTTACAGTCAGATTTTGGATTCGGGTAGTCCATTGACATTGAACAGTACACTTTCTTTCTGACGGAAGAATGTGCATGGTCCAAGTGTTTTGCAAAGCAGTCGGTTTTGAAATCCAACCACACAAAATCTGTGCTGTGTAGACTAGTGGTCAGATTTTCTATTGAGGTCTATGGGGATGGTTAACAGTCGATTTTCAAACTGATCCGAAATCAGTCATAAAATCCTTTTAACAAATCCTTGCCATGTAGATGGACCCCTATGGCTTGTCCTTCTTGGTGTTGCAGTTTCAATGTTGAAGAATGTATATAAAGCAGGTGCAACATTTTCTTCTTCTAGAAGAAGAAAATTGTCTACCCTACATCGGGTCAGAATAGATGTATACTGTAGAATGGTTTTTATGTATGTGAAAAATTTTGGTAATTTTGCTCTATATGAAATACAATTTGCTTTTTTTTTCCTTTTTTTTTTTTTTTTAGAAAAAAATTTATTAAAATGCGTTCCAGTTCAAAGTGAAAAAATATTATATGATAAACTGCGTAAATATAGTCACTGCAAAATATCCAGAAACCCTTAACAAAAGATGAGTTTTTACTTTTAATTTTAAATGGGGTTTTGCCATGATCTCATTTCATACTTCCTGTATCCAGCTCTGTGTGCTCAGGAGGCATGTGTGATGTGTTTGAATTGCATATCATGTGAACCAACAGGATGACATCACCATGCCTTTCCTCTTTGTAGTCAAAGACAGGTCTGTTTATGTAAAGCATTGTAAGTAGCTGAGAGGTAAACTTTTTACCTCTAGGCACAAGGGTCCTAGGTTCAAATCTCCGCAGGAACCAAACCTGTGTTTTTTTTTCGTTCTCTTTATCAATGCACATACTTGATTGAGGTTTCTTTTTTATTTATTTGCACTGTTTGACTAATTACTAAGACGTATAGAGGACGGGAGTAGAATGACAGCAACTGGGGTTCGAACACTCAGTAGCTGCCTGAGAAGAGAAGTGATATCTGAGCATGTCTGACCAGGAGTGAGGAGCTCTCAGCCCTGGTCGTATCCCCTGGTGACGAGCTGTAAACAATGGATCACTAAAGGAGCCGCTAAAACAAAAACGGTGCAGAATTTTTAATAATAATGAATGGTGAAAATGTTTTTTATTTCATTTGCAAGCTTCTCGCATGAAATTTAACTTCGTGGCAAAACCCCTTAAGTATTAAAAATGAAAAAAACAGAACAAACGTGCACTAGATAATTGACAATACCAACAGTGGTTCAGGGATACCTTGCAAAGTACTTAAACACATTTGAATAGGACATAAATCCTTATGATAAAAAAGTGGACTTAGCATTTCTAGTACCCTGGATGGTACCTGCCCCTGTTGGGGTCTCTTATTGCCTGATCTCTGTGGTCCCCTGGTGAACCTTGCAATTGTGCTTAGAGGGAAAATGCGTTGAAATCTAGGACTTATTATAGTATATCTTTGTTTAACACCTTGGTTATGGTATGTTATATATAGGACATAACAGTTGGTTGACAGGGTTTATCCATCGAGAAGTGGAGCCGCCCTTGTCGGGGCGATTACCCTGTTTATTTGGATAGGATAGAGGTAAGTTCACAATTAGGTAGATTTATACCTATATCTGTGCGATCCCTTTATCACTCTGTATATCTCATGATGGATGGATTCTGCTGGAGCAGCAGGTGAAATAGGAGGATCTATGCCTCTGCAGTTTCGTGAGACCACTTTTTTATCATGAGGACTTATGTCCGATCCAAATGTGTTTAGGTATTTGGCAATGTATCCCTGAACCATTGTTGGTATTGTTGATTATCCAGTGTTTATGTTTGTTTTTGTGTTTCATTTTTAATACTTGAAATTAAAAGCAGTCTTATTTTTGGTACGGATTTCTGGATATTTTGCAGTGAATGGATGCATCCCTTATAAATGTGCCCATCTGTCTTTTTTGCGGGAAATGACACCGTGTTTTTACTATGGAGTATAAAATATACAGTTGTGGTTGTGTCAATGATCTCCATCTGCAATGCTTGCTTATCTGAATCTGGATCTTTTGATGTGCTGATTATTATTAAACCTTTATTAGTACTTCAAGTTTGCAGTTTCTGTTTGACAATTGCTATAAATAAGGCTCTGTTCACATCTTGTCTATGGCTCCTATTTGACTTATATATGATGCAAATAAGGTACATCGTCTGTAGGGTTCTTTTATTGAAAAAAGAAGACCTGTATCCTGTTGTATGGAATAGCATGTTTTACTGCTTTACTTAATTTTCTATATTTTGGTATATAGATCCATAGCAGCCCTACCGGCTAGTAGATCTCCCTATGAGTAACCTTCTAGTAATGTTACACTGCCGTGCAGCTTGTTCACAGCTCACATAATGTGAACAGGGGCCTTAATCACACAATAAAAGGTTATGCAGATAGATTTATGCTCTGTTCCTCATATTTATGAAAATAAAAAAATGTAAAAAGTACATCTTAAATATTCCAACTGTATTAACTATGTTTACTATTTTCATTTTTTTTCTTGCTGAAACAGTATGTTATCTATTAACAAGCAGACCAGCTGCTTTAATATGAGTGTGGTATGTGTGTGTGTATGATATGGATTATGTATTATATATATATATATATATATAGTATATCATACTATATCTACTACAGCTCATATGAAAAAATTTTGGGCACCCCTATTAATCTGATGCATTTTTAGGTTCATAAATAATTGGAGTGTTAGCCGCACCATTTCAAGTTGATATATTAATAACTGATGGACACAGTAAATATTTCCGGATTTGAATCTGATATTTATTGTAACTAACCCAAATGTCACTATGCATTAAACCAAAATTTTGACCGTTGCAAAGTATGGGCAACCACCACAGAAAAGTGACATTAATATTTAGTAGATCTCCTTTTTATAAAGAATAACACCTCTAGTCGCTTCCTGTATCTTTAATCAGTTCCTGGATCCTGATGAAGGTATTTTTGGACCATTCTCTTTACAAAACAATTCAAGTTCAGTTTAAGTTTTGATGGTCGCCGAGCAATGGACCCCCGCTCAAGTATCCCACAGATGTTCAATGATATATTCAGGTCTGTGGACTAGCGGATGGCCATGTCCAGAACATTGTAATTGCTCCTCTGCATAGAATGGTCCTGAGTTAAGATTTTGTGAGCTGTGTTTTGGGATCATTTGTCTGCTGAAATATCCTTCCCCTGCTAAACTTCAAATTCATCACTGATTCTTGTACATTAAGTCTGAGAAATCTGCTGATACTAGAGTTGACATCCATCGACCTCAACTCTAACAGATTCGCCGGTGCTGTGCATTGCCACACAGCCCCAAAGCAAGATGGAACCAGGCCCACCAAAATTTTACAGTGGGTAGCCACGATGTGCTTTTTCTTGGAATCAGCTGTGTTTTTGGCCCATGCAAAACGCCCTTTTTGTATGACCAAACAACGCAATCTTTGTTATCATTCATTCCACAGGACCTTCTTCGCAAAATGAAGCTGGCTTGTCCAAATGTCTTTTGCATACCTCAGGCGACTCTGTTTGTGGCGTTGCTTTCAGAAACTGCTTCTTTCGCATCACTCTCCCCATGAAAACAGCTTCCTCCTTGTGCAAAGTAGTGCAGTATTGTTGACTGATGCCACAGTGACACCATCTGCAGCAAGATTGATGCAGCTGAGCTCTTTGGAGGTGGTCCTGTGGATTGTTCCTTGACTCGCCTCACCATTCTCTTCACTGCCTTTCTGATCTTTGTTCTTGTGCCTGCACTTCTGGCTTAACAAGAACAGTCCCTGTGGTCTTCCCATATCCTTACTATGTCCTCACAGAGGAAAACTGACAGGTGTAAATCTCTGAGACAATTTAACTTTTTTTTTTTTTTTTTTTGTATCCTTCCCCTGAACAACTATGTTGAACAATTCTTTATTTTCAGATTCATTAGAGTTTGTTTTGAGCGAGCCCATGATGCCATTTCTTCCCAGTAGATTAAAATAGGAGAACAACTTGCAATTGGCCACCTTAAATACCTTTCTCATCATTGGATACACCTGCTATGAATGTATCAAAGCTCATTAGGTTACAAAATCATGTTGTGCTTCAGAAGTCAGTAAAAATAGTGAGTATTCAAATCAAATAAAATAATGTACCGCAAATTTTTTGCAGCCAGTCAAAATTTAGGTTTAATGCATATTGCACATTTTGTGTTAGACATATAGACCTCATTTCAATCCGGAAATAATACTGACTGTGATCCATCATTAATTAGATCATCCAACATCTTGAAAAGCTGTTGTCAAACACCCAAATATTTAGTAAACTAAAAATGATTAAAATTAGTAGGGGGACTTCCGGTTTCAGCGCCATCATGCCTGGACGTTAGGAGAGTGAGCTCCTGGACATCGGGTCAAACCGGACACTCTACACCCGACAAACTAACCCAAAAGCAGCCCATATTGGACGGAGATCTCCCAGGGACTCGCCGGATCGCTCCGTGACAGCCGCGCGCCCCAGAGAGAGCCGCAGCTCCGGAAAACTAAAAAGCCCGCTAAAGTGCCCAGCGAGCGCCAGTTAAGTTGCGGCCAGCCTTCTTCAGCGCAACACGGTCCTGAGCAGCGGGGTCACCCACAGACGCGCTGCCAACTGCTACCGGTCAGTTCCGCCGGGAGAGACGCGGTCACCTGCCTCCGCTCCCCGCTCCCTGCGCCTCCACACAGCGGGGCTGTGTGCTGCGGGGATAGTGAGCCTGCAACGGCGTTTGCCGCAGCGGCGGCCTGGCAGTGCTTCCTCCGCGACCTCTACCTGGCACTTCCACGTAGCAGGATCCCGACCAGCAGAGATTACAAGCCTGCAAGTGCCCCATCACTGAAACACCGGCAGCTGCCTGACAGGGACGCCGGGTAGGGGGCTAGCAGCAACTGAAACACCTCAGGCGGGACTCTACAGAGCTGTGCCACGAACAGGCCAGCTCTCCAGGTACCAGAGGGGTGCCTACCTATCAATCCCCTGCAAACAGTAATATCCCAAAGGGACTTCTCCACTACAGTTTCTGGGGCCTACCCTAGGTGGTGCAACCTGTCGTATTCCCCCAAGTTGACTCAGGAGCGTCCCTCCATGCCAGAGGCCCTGTGCTTTGGATACATCCATCAATAGAGCCATCCAGAAGCTGTGGCCGACATTGATGCCATCACTGCCCCCCCTAGGGCTTGAAATTTCGCTCCTATCCACCTCTAAACGTGCCCCGATAGAGCAACCCTCAGGCGCTATTGCCGGCAAAGTAAAACACATTGGGCCCTCTTCCCTCCCCTCTTGGCTACTGATCACGGTGGGCCAGCTACAGCTCCATAGGTGGGACAAATCCCAGATTCCTCTACGTGAGCCGCTGATCCTAGGTGGTCCTATCGGAAAAACTACGTTGTAAAATGGGCTGCACAAAAGGTGTTAAACAACCTGGGAAGGACAGCAAGGGCCAGGATCCGGCTGTCGTCCCTGAGCCACCCTTACCCAGCCACAAGCCGCATGAACAACTTGCCCATCTTTCGTCCCCCGCCCCAACTGGGGACACGCAGACCATCCACAAAAGGCCACCTGTAACCCCCGCACTACTCCAGCCTCCTCCACAGTTGACTGTCATCCTCAGATCGATCCTACCAGTTCTCAATTTGCGACTATAGTGACGGAGGTGGGACAGCAGATTTCAGAGGACCTTCAAGCCTCTATCCGCCTCGGTGGCACAGATGGTGGCTCAGGTGAAAGCAGACGTTAGAATCCATGCAGATCGTCTTGATGAACATGACATTCAACTTCAGGATTTTGCCACTGACATGGACAAATTTCGCTCCGACCTGGCAGATCTCGCCCAGGAAAACAGGCGGTTAAAGGACAAACTAGACGACCTTGAAAATAGGTCCAGAAGAAACAATCTGCGAATTATAGGGGTCTCTGAAGCGATCCCAGCAAGTGAACTAATAAACCTGTGCGAAAGAGATCTGCCCGAGGCTTTGGGGTTGAGAAAGCCATGTAAAGTCGAACGAGCGCACCGAATTGGACCAGACTTGAGAAGTGGCGAGAGACAAATCAAACCCTGACTCACGTCTCAGGCAAACCGCATCCACACTCATTGTCAAATTTCTGAGCTTTACACGACAAAAGATAGCGATCCATACGTGCCGGTATTTTTCCGAAGACATCGAGTCTGACCTCATCGTTCAGCTGGAGCCGGAAAGGTTCTGGTTCTTTGAGGACTTCTCGGCAGAAGTGTGTGTCCGAAAGCCAAGACACTATTCAAGCTACCCCAGTTGTCAGCCTTTGAGTTTCGATAAAAAATAAAGTTTTGGCCTTGCTATACCCAGTGCGATCTCTGAAAATATTCACAGGAATGGCAGCATCCTCAACACACCACTCTCCGGAGGAGGCGCAAAGCTATCTGGACAAACGTGATAAACAAGTCACTCAAGTTCACCTCACCCTACGCTACTCCGTCGCCCCCCGCTCCGCGCCACGTCGTCCCACCCTACCTCGTGAGATAACCCCCATGTTGGCGAAAGGACGGACTGACCCTCCCACGTACTATCTGTTCAGCGAGCCTAAAGAACAGAGAAGCGCCAGGCTTCCAAGATGGCGCTTGACTGTTAATCCAGGTCTCACACACCCTCCCCATCTCCCCCTGCAGGAGAGACTTGCCTGACCCTGGACCTGTTCGTACAGATATGGTTTATAAAAGATCCTCTGCAACAGGATCTCCGTCACTCTCGCGACTATATGTCGTCCAGATCAATTGCTGCGAGCTCCTACGAGAAATTGAGGGAGTTTTCTCCTAGCCCCCTACAAACCCCCTCTTCGCACTCTCTGACATACTTATCGTGATTAATTTGGGGAAACTTCTCAAAGGGCTCTCTGCCCTATTGTATTTTTCGGGCCTCAGTCAATACAGCCCCGTTTGTCCGGGATTATCTCTGGAATTGTAATTGGCTTTGCTTTCTCTCTCTCTATGTCTAAGCTCTTGATGAAAAAAGTGAGGTCGCATTGCACTACTGACCAGGGGGAGAAGCTGTTAGGTTTCTTTTCTCTCTCCCCGAGTGTGCTATACTGTTCTCCCCACCTGCATGTTAGTGCTACACATGTTTTTTGTTTCCTTATGGTCCTTCCCGCCCGCCCACTGAGCCGCACAGGGACCTTGAATATTTTGACACTCAATATGAAAGTAATTTCTGGAACTTAAGGGCCTGTTCGTTTCTCCATGGCAAGCAGTTGATGGTACTGACTTACAGCCTCAAAACGCTTAAGGTGGACATAGCTATCCTTCAGGAAACCCACCTTTCTGAAAAGGATTTTGAGCGCATGAAGCGCCTGTGGGTGTGCCAGGTGTTTGGGTCTCCTGCTATCGATAACAAAGCCGGGCGTGCATTACCTAATAAGTAAAAAATTTTGTGGCCAGATTAGAGACTCATGACAACAATATAGGCCAGGGTCAGATGGATGCAAGTGCTCACGATATACGTCTGCACGTATGAGTGGTTGTCGCCTCTACATTATATACGGTCCGAAACTCAGGTAGGCCCAACCTTTTTTAAGGTCTGAGTCAATACTGCTTAGGGGACCCTGTGGAAAATGAAGATATTGGGGGGTGCGACTTCAACTCGCTCATGCCTTCCAGGATGACAGTGAGGTCCTTTGCCCACAAAGACTGCCCAACAAGGCTACGTGGCTCTTACCTAGAAAATTTGCAAAGAATCTTGACATATGCGACGTGTGGCGATTGTGCAATCCTGAAGGTAGAGAGTTCTCGTATTACTCCCCTCCTCACCCGGCACCTGGTCCGGATCGACTATATCTTTGTCTCTGGGGACTTCTACCAGGGCCAAGACCTCAAATCTTGCTGACTTGAACATTTCGAGATCACGCCCTGTCCACCCTTACAGTTACCAGTATAGATTCCCCTAGATGAAAACGACTAAATTTTTGTGGAGATTCCACGCCACATACCTAGCAAAAGACGAAGGGGAGGAACTTCCAACGAACCCTCCAGATTGGTGGTTTGAGTACCAACTCGCATAACGAGCTCACCCAGACAATCCACAGCTCTATTGGGAGCACCAGCTAAAGCGATCCATGAGAGGGAAGCTGATTGAATATGTGTTCAGACTTAAAAAACAGATTACAAGCAAAATCAACCAATATGCCAACAATCTCTGTAACGCCTACATCTCTTTTACAAATTCCCCTTCCCCTGAAAATAAAACTAATTGGCAAGACCACAAACGATACTACGACCTGTGGAAAAAAAGATGGAAATGCGCTCGATAAGTCCAAAAAGTGAGGTGCAAAACTTTCCGTCTTTGTAACAAGCGGGGAGATTGCTGTCCAAAATTTTGCAAAGGGTCACCACTCTTCTCCGACACTTCCTTCATTGAGAGACCGGGATGGTACACTTAAAACGGAGGGAGGAACGGTGACGGAGATTCTCCGCTCCTTTTATCAAACACTGTATACTTCTGAACACCTGGACAAAACGCATTCACAGAGTGTGCTGAGTAACAAATCAAAATTCCCTCACCTCTCGTGAGGAAGTGGAGATGTTGGGATCCCCCTATCTCTGCTCCTTAACTTGAATCCGCAATAAAAATTTAACAATCTAATAAGGCGCGCCGGTATCCTGATGCTTCAGCGGGTAATTTTTTAAGACTCTAAAAACAGCAGAATTCCCAGTCCCTAGTAATCTCTGTTTAAATTACTTATTAGTGATTTCCATCCCCAAGTCCCTATGACACAGCCGTATATAAAATAATACCAAACCATGAAAGACCCTCCAATCCTCCGTGCCTACCGCCCCTAACTCCCTAAATATTTGGACATTCAATTACTCTCCAAGAATTCTCGCTGGACGCTTAGCCCCTTCTGATCCCTAAATTGATAGGTTTCCCATCAGTGGTACTTGTTCAAGGACGATCTACAATATTAGGAAAGTTCACTGAGCCCTAATGAAGTACAGAGATTCCCTCAGAGTCACCCACTCTCAGCCCTTAGTCACAGCTAGACACTGAGAAGGCCTTTAGATAGGCGGTTTGACTCTTTGGGGCTAGGCTCAATTTAATTACTCTCCAAGAATTGGTCTTTCCTGGACCTATATCGCACGTTTCTCCACACCTTGTACAGTAATCCGTAGACACAGGAACTGCTTCGGTTCCTGTCAAGACCTGTTCCCCTCTGCAAATGGGAACCAACATGGGTGCCGCCTCTCACCCCCTACCATTTCAACTTGCGCTATTGAGCCACTTGCCAGATTCTCTCCTTGCCTCCCCTAATCTTTTGAAGGAATACGGGATAAAACGCTCGAGCAAAAAATTATCACTCTTTGTCAGAGGACACTTCATTATGCTCAGGCCACCCTGAAAGAGCTCTCTCCAAAACTTCATTGATCAACTACGCTTTCCAACTTTTTCTCAGGATTCAAAATTAATGAATCTAAGTCCGAACTTTTGAGGCTAACCATCAACCCACGGCCTATCTCATTTGACCACCTAGATACCCACATACAATATGGCCGAAAATCATAAATATCTTTGTAATTCACACATAGGGAAATCTCCTGGGTCATTTATATTCACTAAACTACTCCCCCCCCCCCCCTTTCATCTGAATGATCCTAATCAAGACAGGGCTTGATAGATGGTCAAACTCCCTCTCTCTTAGCTAGATGTCCATTAATAACGTAATATAAAGTTTTCCCCGAGACTCCTGTACCACCCTCCAAACCATCCCCCTACTTTAGAACACTCGACATCAGGGTCATTGCAGGGAGACAGCTGCTCAAGATCATTTGTGCGAACAAAAACCTAGAATAGCCATTGCGAAGATGATGCTTCTTCCTAAAAAGCTCAGGCGGTATCACTCACTCCGGAGTGAGAGTGTATAACCTGCTTGTAAAGTCTCCAGACACTGTCTCTAAGGTTCAAGAATACATCTGTCTATTTCTAACAACGGAGATGGAAGCCACCCTTAACCCTCTGGTGGAACGCTATTGGCCCTCTTACATACCCAATTTCCAGCATCCCAGCAGGACATTAGATCCTCGCCTCCTTATTGCGCGACACAATAGCCACATTGAAAGTATGTCCGGGAAGAAGTTATTCAACTTTCCAGCTCACCTTAAGCAAGCATAATGCCGCTAATTGGACATCCCAGAACTCAAACAGGCTGGTGAGACCCTCATCTACACCTGGAGGGAGAGTGGATTGACCTCATGTTGGACCACCTTTTTAAATAACCATACATTGAGATACCATCCGTTCCCCGATCTTCAAAAATCTTATAACATCCCTTCCACCCATTTTCTAACATGTGGACAGACAATGAGCTTTATAAGGGGCAGAGTGATAAACCTCTCAAAAGGAGTTTCCCACAAATGACTTTGATAACTTGCTAGGCCCACAAACCTCTCGCCACTCCCTCTCCCTTCTTTACGCGAAATAAAGAGACCCAGCACTGGTGGGTAAATCCCATGGACTTCTGTCTAAGTGAGAAGACCACTTCCCAGGGCTGAATATTCCACAAATTGCCCTGGAAGGCTGGAACAAAATTAGTAAGGCTGTGATTAGCGAAAAATGGTGTGAAACCTACTTTCGCTTCATGCATCATGCTATTTACGGATTTACAATCCCTCCACACCCCCTTGCCCCTAACCGTAAACTAGCCTGTCCTAAATGCCAACAACCTAAAACCGACTTGATACATGGAATGTGGCTATGCCCTGAGTCCCGTAAATTCTGGAGAGAGCTCGGGGAAACCCTTTCGACAGAAATTTGGGATCTTGAGGTTTCCTTCACTCCTGCATTTTGTCTTTTCCATGACCTGACAGGTCTAAATAAATTACATAAGCTACTACATATAGTCCTTCTAGCAGCAAAACGCTGCATCCTGCTCAAATGGTTGGAGGATACAACTCTGGGCATAGATGAGGTGATTCTGCAGGTAAAGTCATACCTACATTTGGAGAGGATAGAGGTGGAGAATGCAAAACTAACGCTCACAGATAAGTTCTTCTCCACTTGGAAACCGTTTATTGAAAAATGTTTGTCCGCCGAAGAAATACAGACGGTGGTCTCCCCCTTCCGATTCTCCAAATGGTATTTGGAAGGGATCCTGTCGGGCTCTCTTGGCCGACTCCGACTCCCTGAGCCCTCACCCTAGACGCCGATATGATTCCAGCCTTGGCCGTGTCCCGGGAGACGGGTCTATAACCTTCCTGAGCTGCTTGTTCCAGCTTAAGAAATACTTTCTAAAACTACTGACAGAACTGGTGTTTGACTCGGTGGAAATGCTACCCATTCCCCCCTCCTCTCCCTTCTGTCTCTGTCTCTCTGTGTGTTGATGTACCTGTTTGTTTCCCTTGAGGTTATATATGTTAGCCTACTTCTGTTAACTTTCTACAACAAGAAAAAAGGAAATTGGTTTATTTTGATTAAGGCTTCGAAACACTGCCTTTGAGATTAATGATTAATTTGCTTTAAATCACTCAACAAAAGATCGAATAATCTCTGTTCTTTATCAGTTTTCATTGTATTTCCTTCCTGGACATTTTAGTTTGTGTATATCGTGATCCAAGAAACTGTCATTCTTATACGAAACTCAATAAACATATGTTTTAAAAAAAAAAAAATTAATAGGGGTGCCCAAACTTTTTCATATGACTGTATATATTCACTCAGCAAAATGCAAATAAATTTATATAATTTATACAATGTGATTTTCTGGATTTTATTTTGGATATTCTATCGCTCGATGTTAAACTTAACCTACCTTTAAAATTATAGGCTGTTTATGTATTTGTCAGTGGGCAAATTTACACAATCAACAAGGGATCAAATAACTATTTCCTTCACTGTGTGTATATGTGTATGTATGTGTGTGTGTGTGTGTGTGTGTGTATATATATATATATTATATATATATATATATATATATATATATATATATATGTGCATACACATATACACACAGTGAAGGAAGTAGTTATTTGATCAAATAAGGCACAAGAAAGCACATATGCAGGCCCGTCTGAAGTTTGCCAATGATTCTGTGAGTGATTGGTAGTAGGTGTTGTGGTCAGATGAGACAAAAATTGAGCTCTTTGGCATTAACTCAACTCGCCATGTTTGGAGGAAGATAAATGTTGCCTATGACCCAAAGAACACCATCCCCACTGTCCGTCATGGAGGTGGAAACATTGTTTTGGGGGTGTTTCTCTGCTAAGGGCACAGGACTACTTCACCGCATCAGTAGGAGAATGGATGGAGCCATGTACCGTAACAACCTCCTTCCCTCCGCCAGGATATTAAAAATGGATCATGGTTGAGTCTTCCGGCAAGACAATGACCCCAAACATACAGCCAAGGCAACAAAGGAGTGGCTCAAAAAGAAGAAAAATTAAGGTCATGGAGTGGCCTAGCCAGTCTTCAGACCTTAATCCCATAGAAAACTTATGGGGGAGTTGAAGCTCCGAGCTGCCAAGCTACAGTCTCAAAATCTTAATGATTTAGAGATGATCTGCAAAGAGGAGTGGACCAAAATTCCTCCTGACGTGCGCAAACCTCATAATCAACTACAAAAAACGTCTGACTGCTGTGCTTGCTAACAAGGGTTTTGCCACCAAGTATTAAGTCGTATTTGCCAGAGAGAAATACTTATTTCTCACTGCAAAATGCAAATAAATTTATAGAATTTATACAATGTGATTTTATTTTGGATATTCTTTCTCTCAATGTTAATACTATCCTACCCTTAAAATTATAGACTGTTCATGTCTTTGTCAGTGGGCAAACTAACCAAATCCGCAAGGGATCAAATAATTATTCCCTTCACTATTTCATGGCTTGTGTTCCTTTATGCAATTTGCAACTATTCTTAATAATGTTACTCAAATAATCTGAATTCCTAATACTTAGACTAGCAAATACAATAAAAAATAAGTGCAATTGCATATTACAGATGCTGGATTTTAGTTAGCCATTACAGATTTAATGGGGCAGATTGCTAATACGGTCGAATACATAGGCAGTGTAAATTTACACAAGACAGTCTTAAAATGGCCAGATTTATCAATGAATAATAAAAGCTGTAAACTGTAAAAGCTCACTTGCTACGTCAAGGCGACCTCAATACAGATGGGAACCTACTCTGTTACCTCTCTTGGTGTCTGTTCTTCTCTCCCTAAAAATGTGGATGTCTGAACAGACACCAAGAGAGGTAAAGTTAGAGTAGGTTCCTATCTGTTCACACGGCTTAAAATGGGCCGTATTTCGGTCCGTAATTACGCGCCGAAGTGCGCAAATTACGGGCGGAAAATGGCCCATTCATTACGGTAATCCACAGCTCTCATTGAGAACTCTGGATTACGTCCCCTCTCCCTGCTTGGCGCATCCGCCGGGGGG
>JAODAL010046709.1:0-30641 GCA_025379985.1 Phyllomedusa bahiana
CCCCACCCCCCCCCGCCCCCCCCCCCCCCCCCCCCCCCCCCCCCCCCCCCCCCCCCCCCCCCCCCCCCCCCCCCAGGCAGTATATGGGGCCCGGGCAGCATTTAGGGGCCGGGCGCAAATGGGGGCCCAGAGGGGGGATAGGGGGCCAAGGCGAATGGGGGCCACGGGCAGGCATTATGGGGCACAACGGGGAAGGGGGCCACAGGCGGGGTTTTGGGGGGCCACAGGCAGGCTTTAGGGCACAGGCGGGATATGGGGGCCACGGGCAGGGATAGGGGGGGCCCAGCAGTAATGGGGGCCATGGGCATTTTGGGGGCCACAGGCGGGCTTGGGGGCACAGGCGTTAGGGGGCCAAGGCAGGCATATAGGGGCCACAGCAGGGATTTTGGGGTCCACAGGCATTATATGGGGGCCCCACGGGCAAGAAGGGGGGCCCCACGGCAGGGATAGGGGGCCAAGGCAGGCATTATGGGGGAAACAGCAGTAAAAAAGGGGCCACAACAGGGAAGGGGGGCCACAGGCAGGAATGGGGCCAAAAGGCGGGGTTTTTGGGTCCACAGGCGGGATATGGGGGCCAAAGGCGCATTATAGGGGCACGGGCATGGATAAGGGGGCCACAGGAAAGTATATGGGGGCCCGGGCGGGCTTTATGGGGGCACTAGGCGGTAAACGCGTTAAAAATAAAAACATAATACTCCCCTTTAACTCCCCCGGCAAGCCGCCCCGTCCTTTGGGGCCCGCACTCCCCCGGCCTCCTGGCGCAGGGCCCCTATGGCGATGTGCGCCCGGGGAAAACCAGCGGCGTGACATCACCATTGTGACGCTGCCGGCTGGGGCCACGGGGCCGGGGCGAGCCTACACTGTGAGTACCCGGCGGCCCCCTGGTCGGACCTAGGGGTCCGACACTGCTGGGGGGCGGGGCGCTCGCTCTCTGCCCGCAAAGCCCGAGTGCAGTGCGTCCAGGGGACCACATCGCTGAAGCCCAGTCGGTGCCCGGCCCACGGCAGGGGCCTGGGCCCGGGAGACCCCGGGGCACGGGTTTTTTATTGGGAGCCCGAGCCCCGAAAAAAACAGCCTAGCGACGCCCCTGCATGTACCACACTCCACATATGTCTCAGAAAAGACCATTTTATGCTGAATGTTTTTTTTTATCCTGACATCATTGTAACTTTAGAGCAAATATCGTAGTAGGACAGCACTGGAGTTCCCCACGTCCGTTCTTTAAGCACCAAACAAATGCAATAGACCGCCAATGCAAGGGAGTCTAACCCTGTAGCCAAATTTCAGCAAGAAAGAAGAATCCGGTGTCAGCATAGGTGCACCTTTATTTCAAAGGTTAAAATCCCAGTACAAAAATTGCACGTTTCAGCTCACATGGAGCCTTTATCAAGCATAAATACATGTGCCAATAGAGTACAATACATAGCAAATAGGCAGTGCTAATCTATACAAACCACCCAATCACACCATAGCATATCATAAGTGTATTCATTCTTCCAATAAAATCACAGATAGTAATAACATACACCAATAGTGAATAAGAACCATTCATAAATGTGTAAGGAACACCTCACTTTGAGCGGGATCATCCGTCCTCTGATTCGTGGCGTCTCCACCGTTGCTCTGCGCATGTCCGTTCAGTCCGCGCATGTCAACTCGTTGCTCCGATGTTGAACTGTACTGCGCATGACCGTTGCCAGTACAAAGACCGGAATAGGGACACAGACCAAACTGCGCGTGTCTGTTGCCACTACTTTACGGGAATATACATTTCTAAGCGCATCGGGAGGCCATGTGGACTTCCTATAAATTTGTAGAGGGCTTATTATATCACTATTGAGGAAATACTGCCCACTACTCTATCCTCGACTTGCAAAGGCATAAATCCATCAAGATTAACCTATGTTCCTGTACTGGTAATCCAGGAAGGCGAAACTGCTTTAACCAATTACTTCCAACTTGACTCCAATGTGGCAAAAGGAATCACCGCCTGGATCAATGACCCATTGCAAGCAATTTGCTACAAATTACTTGTAATATATCTAGAAGAAGAACATGGAGTTCACTTTAAGAATAAGTGAAAGAAAAATGACAAATTTGAGAATTCTATAGAATCCTTTAATGAAAATTTGGAATTTATGTAAGAAGCTTGCGATGGTTTGATATGGACCTCATTTATCAAAACTGTCTAACAGTAAGACTGACTGTTTTGCCCACAGCAATCGATAAGAGCTCATAGCAACCAATCAGAGCTCATAGTAACCAGTCAGAGCCCATAGCAACCAATCAGAGCTCATAGTAACCAGTCGGAGCCCATAGCAATCTGATAAGAGCTCATAGTAACCAGTCAGAGCCCATAGGAACCCGATAAGAGCTCATAGGAACCAGTCAGAGCCCATAGCAACCTGAAAAGAGCTCATAGCAACCAGAGCTCATCGTAACCAGTCAGAGCCCATATCAACCCGATAAGAGCTCATAGTAACCAGTCAGAGCCCATAGCAACCAATCAGAGCTCATAGTAACCAGTCAGAGCCCATAGCAACCTGATAAGAGCTCATAGTAACCAGTCAGAGCCCATAGCAACCAATCAGAGCTCATAGTAACCAGTCAGAGCCCATAGCAACCTGATAAGAGCTCATAGGAACCAATCAGAGCCCATAGCAACCCGAGAAAAGCCCATAGGAACCAATCAGAGCCCATAGCAACCCGAGAGGAGCCCATAGGAACCAATCAGAGCCCATAGCAACCAAACAGAGGCCATAGCAACCATAGGTCTGTTTTAATTTTTTTAGACTAGTGTAACAAATTAAAGCTGAGCTCCGATTTGCTACAATGGGAAACAAAGACAGTCTTATTGTCAGACAGTTTTGATGTATGAGACCCGATATTTTTAATTTGAGTAAATGTATTTTATTTCTTACATTTTATAGCTATTTTACTATTTAAAATGTAAGTGTAATGAATTGGAAGTGGAATTAATTGACTTAAACCAATCTGTCCTCATGAAAAACAATTGTTCTTTTGTTAAATGTGCTAGAAAATTAATATTTTATCTTTAGACAAATTTGACAATAGATGGGTCCAGGAGAAATTGGCGCCGCTTTTGTCAACTGCAGAAATTTTTTTAAAGGAGTTTTATCTAGTTTGATTGGCTTTAAACATGTAGGCATAGGAACATAAAGACTACTACCAAATACATTGCAGTTCAAAACTTTGAAATGAAGCATTAATCAGATCTCCTTCCTGTATACATAGCTAGTTGCTTCACTGCTCTAGAGGATGGCTACGTCACTCTCTGCTGTGTCTTATTAGCAGCATAAGAACTTTGTGAGTCTCTGATCTTATCTTTCTGCCAAGAAAAACTTTTACCTTTTAGAGTTACTAACCATAGAGCAACTTTGTACCATCCTGTCAGATCTGCAATGCACATTTATGCAGCTAACTGTGTCTTGGAAATATACAAGTGTTTCTCTCTCACAAGAAGCTTCTTTTAATTACAAATTAAGCTCTGCTAGCTCACATTTATAGCCAGAAATCCTACTTGGGCAGTATCCTTGTTATTCACAAACCCTCCATAAGTATTGTCCCTGTAACGGACAAAACCATAAAAAGGAGCTAGCAGAGCTGAAATGTCAGTAACTGTTGTAGAACCACCCACAGTCTGAACAGGAAATTGGAGTCTGAAGCTGTAGAACTGCCCACCGCCTGGATAGGAAGTTGGAGCTTGAAACTATAGAACCGGTCACAGCCTGACCAGGAAGTTGGAGCTTGAAACTATAGAATCATCCACAGCCTGAACAGGAAGTGGGAGGGTGAAGCTGTAGAAACGCCCACAGCCTGAACAGGAAGTGGGAGCCTAGAGCTGTGGAACCACCCACAACCTGAACAGGAAGTGGGAGCCTGAAGCTGTAGAACCACCCACAGTCTTCACAGGAAGTGTGAGCCTGAAGAGTTTGTGAAGAGTGAACATAGCTAGATGGGACAACCTGTTCAATAAACCTCTCATCACTCATGGCCATATTACTGTTACATTTTGTATAGAGCAACCATATAGTTGTATGGAGCCTTGATTGTACCTTTGTATAACTACGCTTTAATATGTAGGTATCCTGATTCTATACAAACTCAACTGAAATGGTGGCAACTACATCAAATGAAGTTTTTAAGAACAATTACAAAAATCTGTCTATATGGTATATATAGAGTATTATACAGTGGCACACTCCATAGTTTGGAGGTGTATGTAACTCCATGTGCTGCCAGCCTTCCTGCTGTGCCCATGAGACCTAACATAAATAAGACACCCCCGAAAATAAGACATAAGACATTTTTTGATGCAATTCAGAGTTTGGCTGCTTATGTTGATGTTTGTGATGAAATCCCTACAATATATTAATACAGGTTGATGTCTTGTTCACCACTAAACGTGAATTCTTGTTCATAGTAAAAAAAAATCCCCTAAAAATAAGTCTTAGCTCTTCTTTAGGAGCAAAAATTAATATAAGACACTGTCTTTTTTTCGGGGAAATAGGGTAGTTCAGTAACTTTTTTTTTTTTTTTTTGGTATTTACAATGGTTATGGCATCATTTTCTTGCATAAACTCTAAAATCCCTCTTTTCAAAGGTGTAACTTTTAGCTCATGGGTCCCAATGCAAGATTTGTACTATGGCCCTCACTGTTGTCTATTTATCTGGCAAAGGGCCATTGCTCTTCCCCAAGCACCAGAGCCCGAGTACGATTGCTAGCTCTGCTCCCCCCATAGCTTCATCCTTGCCTCTCTTTCTAAAGATTACTATAGAGAGAGATTTAGTTCCAACTGCAATTTGAAAGATTAAAGAAAGCTCAAATTCTAAGACGCATTTGGTTGCAATTATTGCTCTGAAGACGGTGCACCCGGTTATTACGTTTAATTTTACTTTTTCACTTAATTTGGGTGTCGGATGAGTCCGTCCTTATATAAATAGAGCAAGTATTCCAAAACTTTGTGTTCTTGAAGGTTCCCTTTGTATACTGCATATGCATTTTGTCTCAATATCAGAAAGGAATGCTTCTCAATAGATTTAAAATTGGCTTCAAATGCTTACTGCAGATTACAGACTGTTACAAATTGTACATGCTTGGTAGCATACACACTGACTGTGCTCAGCAATACAGCTAATTTCACTATGCTCCAAGTATAGATGTCTATCTCACGTCGCACAGGGTGGAATTACAGGAAACACATGGAAAGTAGTAACGGGCTATAGTGTTGGGGGGAGAGCATTGTAAGCGATGCAGATGGAAACCGAGATTTGAGCCTTGTTTAGACTTTAAAATCAAAATGATTTCTTACCGACAACATGATAAATCGAATCCGGTAACAGGAATAGCTTTTGTGATTTCCACGGTATTAACTTTGAATACATGGTATAGAATTTTGGGCGACGGTTTGATCTATATGATATCAGGTTTAGGAGAACAATTAAGGGCAGGCCGGCTAAGTCCTCTGCTTCTTATCCATTGTCTGCTGCTGTCACTTCATAAAACTTTTCCAGCTGCATGTGTCTATAGGCCTTGTTACCAGCTCTGATCTGCTTTGTAATGCAAGATGAAGACGGACATTTTTTGGCTCTTCAGAACTCCCACACAGACACAGAATGACACAGGATTGCACAAGCTCTCCTTTGTTCGCTCGCTGGTGTCTGCTTGTGACATGTTTGCTGTGGCATTGGCTCCCTCCAGTCATTTCCATGTAGTGTTCAGTTTTGCAGAACCATAATGATACCTTGAAAGTGAATGGCCGTTTCCAACTTTTACTGCTGCGGGTCATGGCCTCTGTAAACTCATGAATAGGTCAAGAGGTTGACTGGACCTACATGAGCGTTGCCCATTATATCAAAACTGCATATCACAGCACAGGATTTACGGTGGATTCAGTATGGCCGTGTTCACACGGCTTATTCAAGCCGTGATTGCGAGCCGTATTGCGCTCGCAATTCCGGCTTGAATAAGGGACGGGGCGGTGGCGCGGCCCGCCGGCCTCATAGACTTGCATTATCCACGGCGCGTATTGCGCCTGGATAATGTGCAAGTGACTTTCTCCCCGCTCAGCGAATCCTCTATGAGAGCAGTGGATTACCGTAATTACTGCGACGGATTGGCGCCGTACTGCAGCAAAAATCGGGCGCGCAGTACGGCGCCAATCCGCGCCGAAATAAGCCGTGTGAACGGCCCCTATGGAGAATCCACCAAAAATCCGACTGTAGCCAGAAGATAGAAGATGTTCGGATTCTCGGATTGCATGGGGCTGAGTGAAATTTGACCGACTTTTTTGTGCAAATACCGCGCCAAAAAACCATGGTGCAGCAAAGTTAAGATATTGCCGGATATCTGACAGTATTTTAACTTCGCAGTGTAGACATAGCCTTTTACTATACTAGGTTTACGGTATTGCTTCGCATCGATATTTTCTTGAAGATTGAATGTCTGATGTGTTTGTATTTTTCCAAAGTTGTTTTATTTCTAAAATGTTCATGGAAAAACTTCCTTAAATAAACACTTAATATAAAAGACATAGCCTTAACAATTTGGCTGAAAAACCCCCAAAAATAAGACATTCCCTCTGATCAGACTGGGGAACAAGGGAAGCCCCAGTGGGCTCCTGAGCATGGCAGACCAGGAGAGGCTTTTGAAGTTGCATTCTCATCCTGGTGAGAGGCAGAAAAGCAAGAGGCAGACTGTAAGGGATGTTACACGGCGTGTTGGTTCCGTGTGAACATACGTTTTTAGATGCGTGTTTGGGTCCATCTAGATGGACACAAACACGCATTCAACAATGAGCAGTGCTCACAATGTAAAACATGTATCGGCGTTCAGACGAGTGATCGCTGATGCGCGTCTCATTGCATCTTTCGGATCCGTTCCAAGAATTGAAATGTCAATTCTTGGTCCGAAAGACGCAGCAGGAGCCATATCTAAAATGATAGGGTGCGATCCTGCTGTATCCAGCATGCATCCAAACAAGCAGCTGCATGCTGGATACGTGTTGGATCCGTTTAGGATCTGATCACCGCTGCTAGAAAAATGGATCCAAAATCGGATCCAAAAATGCTGTGTGAACAACCCCTAAGAGGCATGTACAGTAGTTGTAGGGGGATCAAATTCATTGGGAGGCCCCCAGCATCCAGTGACATAGGGTAACATCCACTGCTCTGGCTTCTTGAATGAGTTGCAGATTATAGAAATGCCATTACAGTCCATAAACATAATAAGTAGCTAATTACCAGTTATAGAGAGTACTCTCCGTTCAGCAATCACGTTAGTCACATCTTTGGGGGTATTTTTATGGTATTGTTTGCATCAAAGTATTTTATGTAACGGGTAATAGTAATTCACATTTATGTATGTGCAACAAATTGGTATTGCAACTAAACAATACTGTTGGGTCATTTGTAAATTGAAATTAATTTTGCTCTTGGTATTGCTCATATTGGACCAATATCGAACTGGCGCATAGGGGAGCAGGGGAAACCTCCTGGTGGCCAATGGGTTCAAGAAGAAAAGCAGGGAAAGAGAAGCAGAAAGCAGGAGTCATGTGCAGTATATGTAGTCATACACAGTAACTGTAGGGTGGGCTTCAAGAATCAACTCCACTATCGGGCACCGGGCACCCAAGTCCAGCACTGGCTGTAACTGTAAAATATTAATGTCATGTAATATATAGCACTTGCTAAACCACCGTGCTCACTAGTGATGTTACTAATAACAAATAGGTATAATCTCACTACTATATCAATATCTTGTGGGGCTTCATCACAAATATGGCGCCTGGTTTTGTACGAAACTCTTTAGAAAGCATAAAGAGCTGGATAGAGAGGGCTCCTATACAACAATGGCCGGATAAACTGGGCTCATTCATCTTGGAAAACATGTGCCTGAAGTTGGTTTCTCGTGGCCTAAAAGAAGTTGTCCGGTTCAGATAATTACAATTAAATATCAAGCTGCCAGTGCCAAACAAAAAGGTAAAAAAAACCTATTCTTACCTTCCCCGGCTCCTCCGTTTTCAGCACTGGGTCTCCCCGGTCTTCTATTTACCTTTCCTTCACCTCCAAATGGCTGCAGCGGTCATGTGCCACTATTAGGAATTGATCAGTGGTGAAATAAGAGAGGGAGGTGACTGCTGCAGCCAATCAACGGTGACATCCTGTTCGGAAGAGAAGTAAAAGGTAAACGGAAGACCAGGAAGACCCAGAGGAGAAACGAAGGAGCGGGGAAAGGTGAGTTTATCTTTTTTTTTTTAAATTTTCTTTAGCACGGGCAGCTTACTATTAGGTTTTTTGCCAAAACGGAAAAGGCTTGTAAAGACTTTCCCCAGGCTCCATTGGCATTGGAAACCCGGTGACCAGATCGGGTATGGGAATCCCCTTTGGTCATGCCATAGTCATGGACTGCGGCAATCAAAGGACTAAGACCTGGTTCACATATGCCTTAGAGGTTCTGTTTGGACATGTTCCGTCCGGAATGATGACGGACACCACACCAGACCGTATTACTTACAATAGCCCCGTGAAATCCATTGTGAACTGATCCCATGGCTTCCATTTTCACCTCTGCGAGGGAGGTTCCAAACCGAACCACCATTACATATGTGAACCAAATCCAAGCAGCAGGGATTGGAGGAAGCCAGATCCCAGCCATGCTCAGAGGCTTCTCTAGGAGCGGAGCTATCACTTGCAGCTCTATTCCTAGGGCAGCTGTGGAGCTGGGTGCTGCAAATTCTCCTGCCAAAAGACGTTGCTGCAGACTGAGTTCTGTACCAGTCGACAAGAGTTTAACAAAAACAGATTGCCTTCTATTTTATTTTTCTAAAAACTGCTAAAAACCAGCATAGAGAAGAGAGTAAGAAAAAAAATGTCCTTCCTGGGATCCATTCCGGTTTATGGTTCAGAAATTGTGATAGGTAAATTGAAGCGAAGATCATTTTTTATTTTCATAACCTTATGTTCCAGGTCCCTCATTATAAAAGTTTCCCCTAAGTAATGCTGTCATCCTATTTGTATGAACATGAAGAAGAACCTGTCACAAGTGTAATTGGGTGGACCATCTGCTAATTGGTTACCAATGATGAATCTGTAGACATTGTTTACATAGTGCTTTAAATATGTCTTGTAATCAGGGAGAGATGGACACCAGTGAGGAAGATTGCCCTTCAGTCTCCTCATCCACAGTGAACAGGGATAAGTCAAAATTCTAATTATATCAGTTTTTCTCTCCTAAAGTATGTATGTCTCTAGGTGCAGTTTAGCCTAGAAATGGCCCTACCTAGCACTAGTTGTTGTTGAGTTGTGTTGGGTTACAACGGGCGATGTGGTGTTGGTCTACAGAAATGTATTATATATTATGTATTCTATATATTATGAGCAAAACTTGTTGATACTTCATGTTGGCAAACAATTCAGTCCCTTTAGACAAGATTCTACGAAAGCAGAAGGACTGATTTTTAAACCCACATCATAAAGAAGATTGTGTGTGTAATGGGCTTTCTTCAGTTTTTATTAATTTATATATTTTACTGACCCCCAAGAGTCCCTTCAAATATACCAGGCACTTTAGGTGGGATCCTGGCTAGCTATTACATAAACATGCTTTGTCCTCCCATCAGGAAGGCTCAACTTCCCATCTTATTTTAAGAGAATCCCCTTAATTCCCACTAAAGCTTCTCTTTCAGATCCTTTCAGATCCTGGTATTCATTCAGATGTCTGTCAGCTCCTAGTTGTAGATAAATATCCCATAGCTAAAAGATGACGCAGGATTTCTTTAATTCATGTAAAACTCTTGTATAGAGTTAAATGTTGCGCTGCAGAGTGCATTAAAATCTCAGCGAAAGGGCCACACTTACTAGTTGCTGTATAGTGGCTTGCACGCATATATATATATATATACATTTAAAGGGGATTTGCCGAGAGACAAAGATTCTTACCTTTCAGCTTAGCCCAGGCAGAATGTCAACAAATCACGCTGAGTCATGAAGCTGCAGTGGAGAGAGGGAGAGGGGAGGGGGAGTGAGGAATCCACGGGAGCGTCTCAAAACTTAAGTGAACTAATAAACAGTACAACAGTGGATTCAATACAGCAAGACACAGCCTCATACACTGCACTGTCAGGAGAAACCTTATCTGCTAAGAAGCTAATGTAATGTAAACAAATAACGGAGCTGAAAGAGACAGAGACGCACACAGACACACACAGCCAGAGCACAGAGCCCTGCATAAGGGGATCCTGTGACATGTTCACTCAAATAATCAAACTATAACTTGTGAATTCTGTATACAAAAGAGAACACCTATTCTACACAAAAGCTTGAAAGCTTCTTCATCAGATAAAGCAGGGATCTAATAACACTACAGCTAGTTATTCTGTATACAAAAGAAAACATATTGCTACCCGGTGCCTTAAAAGAACATTCATTTTGCCTGTCATCAGATAAGAAGTGATTCACGCAAGCTCAGCCTTTCAGCTCCTGGGTCGTGACTAGGGGAAGCTTTGTGGTAAGCAAGGGGGGTTGAGAAATGCTGTAGCTTTCAGAGTTTTCACTTTTTTTAATCACATATATTTAGAAAAGTGATTAAATACCCATTTTGGAGGTTTCCACGTCAACATTACATGGTGGCAAAACCCCTTTAAATATGTATTTATATATATATTTATACATATATATATTTAAATATATATTTATATATATATTTATACATATATATATATATAAATACATACATACATATACTTGCTACATAGGCAATAAAAACTCCAGTGCTTTCTGTGAAATTTTAAAATTGATTGTTAACTTATTGAAGGGACTCGCTAGACAATGAGGACCTTCGACGCGCTTTGCGAGTATTTTGGCCAAACTATCAACTGGTACCTCGTATTTTAGCATGCAGCCTGGCCCTGAGTTACTGAGGAGCAGAGGGTGTCAGTATTTTTTAGTTGGGTACTGGAAGTATGCTGGGCAACATGCTCAACTGAATAGCATGGTGTCGCGGTACCCTCCGCTCCTCGGCCCGCGGGCCGCGGGCGCACCCGTGGCCGCCCCCCCGGGCGCCCACCAGGGTCGGGTGCCGCTGCTGGCCGCGGGACGAGCCGGGGGTCGCGCCTGCCGGGGACTCACCTGATCTCGCTCCTGTGCTGTCCGCGCCCTCTGCCGGCCGAGGCGCGCGTGCCCGTGTCCTAAGGCGCGCGCTCTTTTCTCGAGGATTTAAAGGGCTCGCGCCCCGATAATTGGCTAATTGCCAGGCGCTTCCCCTACTTAAGGTCACGTCCCACAATCACCCCTTGCTGGATCTATGTTGCCTCGTGCCTTAGCTAAAGCGTTTCCTAAAGTGTATTCTCGCCCTACCGTGTACCAGACCTCTCGCTACGTTTCTCGACTCCGAACCTCTGCCGCCTGCCCTGACCTTCCTGCCTGTCTACGACCACGAACCATTGCCGCCTGCCCTGACCTTCTACCTGCCCACGACTACGATTCTCGGACTACGACTCTGTACCTCGCTGCACCTCGCCGCCATCGCAAGCAAGTCACGTCAGGGGGGAACGACCTGGTAGCCTCACAGCCGCAGCAAGTCCATCCCGCTTTGCGGCGGGCTCTGGTGAAAACCGGGGGCTACTTAGATTCCGTTCCCTGGCGTGGCTTAGCTATCATCGCTTGCGGTGGTCCAGAGGGTCCACCACCCAGCCGTTACAGTTAGATCCAGCCATGGACCCCGCCAAGGTGCCCTTGCCAAGTCTAGCGGATCTCACGAACATTGTCGGCCAACAGTCGCAGCAGATCGCACAACAGGCACAGCAATTGGGTCAGCTGTCCGCCATGATGCGCCAATTCCTGGCCGCCCAGCAGCAGCAACCTGCCTCTTCACCAGTGGTTCCATCTCCTTCGGCCGTCCCGCTGGCAACTGTGGGTCCGAAGCTTCGTCTTCCTCTACCCTCCAAGTTTGACGGGGACTCGATGCTCTGCAGAGGCTTTATTACGCAGTGCTCCATGCACGTGGAGCTGATGGCCGGTCAGTTCCCCACTGAAAGGGCGAAGGTGGCGTTCGTGGTGAGCCTGCTATCCGGAAAGGTCCTGGCCTGGGTGACACCCCTTTGGGACCGGAACGACCCTGTGACCGCAGACCTACAGGTTTTCCTCACTTAATTCCGCAGCGTTTTCGAGGAGCCTGCGCGAGCCTCTTCCGCGGAGACAGTGCTACTGAACCTACGCCAAGGGGACTCCTCCGTTGGGGAATATGCGGTCCAGTTCCGCACCCTAGCCTCCAAGCTGTCATGAACGACACCGCTCTCTGCGCCACGTTCAAGAAGGGTCTGTCAAGCAGAATAAAAGACGCACTTGCGGCAAGAGACCTTCCTTCTTCTTTGTGCGAACTTATCCATCTGGCTACCCGCATTGACGTGCGGTTCACGGAGAGACAGCAGGAGCTCAGCCAAGAGCGTGGCTCGGCACAGCCTCGCCGTCTACCTCGCTTGGCCCCCGTGTTCCAAAGGCCTCCGCTGCCCCCCCCACAGTTCGCTACAGAGGAACCCATGCAGGTGGACCGGGCCCACTTGTCGGAGGAGGAGCAGTCCCGCCGCCGGATGGAGAACCTTTGTCTCTACTGCGCCAGTCCGGACCATTTCCGTAGGAGTTGTCCGCAGCGTCCTCAGCGGTCGGGAAACGCTCGCACCTAGGTGGCGTAGGAGAGGCGTCCCTAGGTGCTCACTCTTCCTCTCCACGACTGTTGTTGCCGGTACAAGTAACGACGGATTCTGGTCTATCGTTGCGGGCCTCTCCTTCCTGGACTCCGGTTCCGCTGGGAACTTTATTCACGCCTCCCTGGTGTCACGCTATCGCTTGCCAGTAACCCGCCTGGAGAAGCCCTTGGTTATCTCATCCGTCAGTGGGGAGCTTCTCAGTGACTCCATTCTGTTCATCACCCGGCCGGTGACCCTCCGTGTAGGGGTCCTCCACACGGAGAAGATCTCCTTTCATGTCCTGCCTCGCGCGTCTTTGGCGATCCAGTTGGGGCTGCCTGGCTGCAACGTCACGCCCCTGCACTTGATTGGAAGACAGGTGAAGTCCTTGCGTTGGGGAACGGAGTGCCAGGATCTCTGTTTGGTGGCATCTCGCCCGGTGTCCATCGCTCCTCCCCAGTCGTCCATCAAGTCTCTGCAAGGTCTGCCAGCAGAGTACCAGGATTTTGGAGATGTCTTCTCGGAGAAACAGGCTGAGAGGCTACCACCCCATCGGCCATATGACTGCCCTATCGACCTCCTTCCCAAAACCAGTCCTCCTCGGGGTAGGGTCTACCCTCTGTCTGTGCCCGAGACCCAGGCCATGTCGGCCTATATCCAGGAGAATTTGTCGAAGGGTTTTATACGCAAGTCTTCCTCGCCCGCCGGGGCTGGTTTCTTCTTCGTCCAGAAAAAAGACGGTTCTCTTCGCCCGTGTATTGACTACAGAGGGCTAAACAAGATCACGGTGAAGAACCGCTACCCTCTACCCCTGATCTCTGAGCTATTTGATCGCCTCCGTGGAGCCAAGGTCTTTACTAAATTAGACCTACGAGGAGCCTATAACCTCATCAGAATACGCGAAGGGGATGAGTGGAAAACGGCTTTCAACACACGGGACGGGCATTTTGAGTATCTCGTGATGCCGTTCGGGCTATGCAATGCCCCAGCCGTATTTCAGGAGTTCGTCAACGACGTGTTTCGGGACTTGCTGTACACCTGCGTCATTGTATACTTGGACGACATCCTGATTTTTTCCCCTGACATCCAGACCCATCGGGTACAAGTACGCCAGGTTCTGCGACGCCTGCGGGGCAATCGACTGTATGCCAAGCTGGAGAAGTGTCGGTTCCACCAGGCCAGCCTTCCTTTCCTTGGGTACATAGTTTCCAATCGAGGTCTGCAGATGGACCCAACTAAACTCTCCGCGATCCAGCAGTGGCCACGACCTGTCGGTCTCCGGGCGATTCAACATTTCCTAGGATTCGCCAACTACTACCAGCAGTTCATTCCCCACTTCTCTACGCTGGTGGCTCCCATCGTGGGTCTCACCCGTAAGAATGCTAACCCGAGATGCTGGCCTCCGTCGACCGAAGAAGCATTCTCCAGTCTGAAGACAGTATTCTCCTCAGCACCTATTTTGGTCCGGCCTGATCCAGAAAGACCCTTCAGCCTAGAGGTGGATGCCTCTTCCCACGGGAGCCGGGGCTGTCCTGACCCAGAAGGGCCCTAAAGGCAAGACCGTCACATGTGGTTTTTTTTCAAAGACCTTCTCCTCGGCGGAACGTAATTACGCCATTGGAGACCGGGAACTGTTGGCCATAAAATTGGCCCTGGAAGAGTGGCGACATCTGTTGGAGGAGCTCGGCACCCATTTGACGTCTTTCACAGACCATAAAAATCTCCAATACCTCCAGACAGCTCAGCGTTTGAACCCTCGCCAGGCCTGCTGGTCTCTCTTCTTCTCGCGCTTTGATTTCAAGATACACTTCCGACCGGCCGAGAAGAATATCAAGGCGGACGCCCTCTCCCGTGCGTCTGACATCACCGGGGAGGAGCCGGTGTCACAGCACATCATAAGTCCTGAACGGCTGATTCATGTGGCTCCTGTGGATCTCCGGAACGGTCCTCCGGGCAGAACCTACGTGCGTCCTGCGCTCAGGAGGAGGATTGTGGGTTGGGGGCATAGCTCTCTTCTGGCCGGCCACCCTGGCGTATGGAAATCCTACGTCCTCATCTCGCGTCACTACTGGTGGCCAACCCTGCTCCAAGACTCAAGGACTTCGTTCTTTCCTGCACCACATGTGCCCAAAACAAGGTCCCTCGCCATAGGCCCGCTGGTCTCTTAGTCCCTCTGCCAGTTCCAGAGTCTCCATGGACACACATAGGCATGGACTTTATCACGGACTTTCCACCTTCTTCGGGAAACTCTGTCATCTGGGTGGTCACTGACCGATTTTCTAAAATGTCCCACTTTGTGCCACTTCCTGGTCTCCCTTCTGCTCCCCAATTGGCAGGATACTTCTTCCATCACATCTTTCGTCTGCATGGTCTACCATCCCACATCGTCTCCGACCAAGGTGTCCAATTTGTCTCTAAATTCTGGCGTGCCCTGTGTTCCCGGTTGCAAATCAAGCTAGATTTCTCTTCTGCATATCATCCCCATACAAATGGGCAGGTGGAGAGGGTAAACCAGATCTTGGGGAAGTATCTAAGGCACTTCGTGTCCGGACGTCAGGACAACTGGTCCGAATAGCTTCCTTGGGCCCAGTTCTCATATAATCATCGGGACTTCCGACTCAACGGCCGTTCTCCTTCCTGGTGTCTCCCCTCCCCCTGGCTTCCACCTCCGAGGTTCCGCCGTGGACAACCAGGTTCAAGATATCAGGATCATTTGGCGAGAGTACCCGACAAGCCTTACTCCAGCTTCAGCCCGTATGAAGACCCAGGCTGACAAGAGGAGAAGACCTTCCCCAACGTTCCTCCCAGGAGATAAAGTGTGGCTCTCTCTTCTAAATACATACGCCTCGAAATCCCCAGCTATAAATTGGGTCTGCGGTTTCTGGGACCCTTCAGAATTCTGCGACAACTGAACCCGGTGTCCTATAAACTCTGCCTGCCTCCATCCCTCCGGGTCCCTAACGCTTTTCATGTCTCCCTCCTAAAGCCTCTGGTCCTCAACCGGTTCTCCCAGAGGAGCGCTGCTCCGTCTCCTGTGCTAGAATCCCCTGATGTATTTGAAGTGAAGGACATCTTAGACATGAAGATAGTCAGGGGTAAGCGATTTTTTCTTGTAGATTGGAGGGGCTTCGGCCCCGAAGAGAGGTCCTGGGAACCGGAGTCCAATATCCTAACCCCATACCTTATCCGTACGTTCCTTCCGCCTAACAATAGGGGGAGACCAACGGGGGGCGGGCGGGGTACTGTCGCGGTACCCTCCGCTCCTCGGGCCGCGGGCGCACCCGTGGCCGGCCCCCCCGGGCGCCCACCAGGGTCGGGTGCCGCCGCGGGACGAGCCGGGGGTCCGCGCCTGCCGGGGTCTCACCTGACCTCGCTCCTGTGCTGTCCGCGCCCTCTGCCGGCCGAGGCGCTCGTGCCCGTGTCCTAAGGCGTGCACGCGCTCGTTCTCGAGGATTTAAAAGGCCAGCGCCTCGATAATTGGCTAATTGCCAGGCGCTTCCCCTACTTAAGGTCACGTTCCACAATCACCCCTTGCTGGATCTATTTTTGCCGGTCGTGCCTTAGCTAAAGCGTTTCCTAAAGTGTATTCTCACGCCCTACCGTGTACCAGACCTCTCGCTACGTTTCTCGACTCCGAACCTCTGCCGCCTGCCCTGACCTTCCTGCCTGTCTACGACCACGAACCATTGCCGCCTGCCCTGACCTTCCTGCCTGCCCCACTACTACGATTCTCGGTACTACGACTCTGTACCCCCACGCTGCACCTCGGCCGCCATCGCAAGCAAGTCACGTCAGGGGGGGACGACCTGGTAGCCTCACGCCGCATCAAAGTTCCATCCCGCTTGGGGCGTGCCTGGTGAAAACCGGGGCTACTTAGATTCCGTTCCCTGGCGTGGCTTAGCTATCATCGCTTGCGGTGGTCCAGAGGGTCCACCACCCAGCCGTTACACATGGGTTGTGAGGGAGCATGGTGCACCACACGTAACAGTAGTTTTTCATATACCCTTAGCTTATGTTCACACGACTTTTTAAAAAAATAAGCACTTATTTCACAGGAAAAGTGCATGTTGTAAGCATGACTTTTAATACATTTTTAATTGAGTTTTATCCGTTTGCTTTATTTTTTTGTGCTTATTTTTATGTTTTTATAGTACAAGATACTTAATTGTACTTGCCGTGGGCATCTGTACTTTCTAATAATGGTCATGCCCTCCTGTTTTTTTGGTTCAGCACGTAATGTGGCAAACAGTAGACAAAAATACGTAGCTGCGAAATGTGCAAATACTTCCATTATAGTCAATGGGACCTTAAGGGAGTTTTACCACAAAGGTCTGTTTGTGTAAAAAGATGTGAGTAGCTACAATGTAGCTGAGTGGTTAGCACTTCTTTCAGCATAGGAGACTAGGTTCAAATCCCTGCAGGAACCAAACCCTCATTTTTTTTTTCTTCTCGATGCACACACCTGTTTGAGGTTTCTTTTTTCCTTTTATTTATTTGCATTGTTTGACTAATTACTAAGGAGTACAGAGGACAGGAGGAGAATGACAGTACCTGGATTTGAGCAGTGAGTGTGTGTGATTACTAAGCAGGGAAGAGACTGGCAGTAGCTGCCTTAGAGTAGAGGTGATATCTGAGCATGTGCAGCAAGGACTAAAGAGCTCTTGTCACTGGTCGTATCCCCTGGAGACGAGCTGAACACTATGGATCACTAAGGGAGCAGCTAAAACAAACATGGTGCAGAATTTTTAATAAATGATGAATGATGAAAATGTTTATTTAGTTTCCAAGCTTCCCACGTCGATTTTACTTCATGGTAAAACCCCTTTAATGGCAGTCTTATTTGTACACTTTATGACGTGAATTTTGCATGTCAAAAAACTCAAGAATAGAAGAGTATTCCATAAACTTACATGCTTCCCCTAGTGGTCAATAATTCTCTGCATGGATATAGAGTTCTATAAAATAAAAATATGTCTATTAGACAGAAAGTGTTTTAGAACTCTATATCCTTCCAGAACATTTAGAGCTCAGTAAAACAGTATCACCCCCCAATTTCCCAAAACCCAAAAAAAAAAAAATCTACTTGACCTAAAAATGACATGAGGTTAAAAAGTAGGCATGTACTTTAAGTCATTGTTTGATTTTCTCTATGTTTAATACAACTTATCCGCACTTACTTTTCAGGCTTTAATTTTCTGTGTCTGATTTTATAGCCTATGTGTTCTGGGGATTGTCAGTAAATAGAAATTTTTTGGTACTTCACAGACCCCGGGTGTTACGATGAACTATTTTGGGGTTTTTTGCAAAGTGAAATTTAATAATCATAGCTAGATTTAAAAACCGGGAAAAAGTTTTTAAGTTTTTTTTTTACTTATAACAGTGCCATAACAAAAGCATTTACAGTGAGTTACAGAAGTCTTTCTACCCCTTGAACTGTTGCTCATTTTTTAACATTACAGCCACATACAAATGTATTTTTTGTGATATTTATTGATAGAGCACACAAGTATCAAAATTTGTAGAGTGTAAAGAAAATGATAGACTTTCCTAAATTTTTGCAAATTAAAAACCTGTATTAAGCCCCCTTAACTCCGATATTCCCTAAAAAAAAAAACCGGGGGACCATTGCCTTTAGAATCACCTAATTGTAAAACAAGGGACTCATTTATCTCTTTAAAACTAAGCTGTTTTGTGAATGCCTCAAAAGTATTTAAAAAAACATTATGAACAAAAAACATCAAAAAAAACCAATGAACCACCCGACAGCTCGGGGTAAAGGTTGTGACAATTATTGCAGGGTAAGGGAATGTTTACCCATGTTTGCGCCCGGAAGTACCGCGCAATATGTCTGTGTCCCCGGACTCGCCTAAACAGCGCTACTCCCCCCCGCGCGGGGTGGGGGGGCGGCAGTACATACACTTATCCCCCCCGTGCGTACAATAAATCTTTTGTACAAGGGGGGAAGGACCAATCCTATTTCTTATGTGAAAAACCCTAAGGCACATTTTAAAAACTATAACTGAGAAAATGGGAGTTGTAGTTTCCCAACAGCTGGAGGGCCGCAGTTTGACACCCCTGCCCTTTAAAAAAAATAGCACAAACTCTGAACTTCTCATGGAGCACTGTTCAATCCATCACCTGTAAAAGGAAGGAGTATGGCATAACTGCTAACCTACCAAGACAGGGCCGTCCCCTAAACAACAGCCCGACGGGGGTAGCACAATAAAGAAGTACCAAGAGTTCAGGTCCCTCGGAGGAGCGCAGAGATCCATAGCTGAAGTAGGAAAATTTGTCCACAACAACTATTATCGTGTTTCCACAAATCTGGCCTTCATGAAATGGCAAAAGAAAGTCCTTTTAAAAAGCCATAAGAATCCCTTTGTAGGGACATAGCAAACATAAAAAAAGGGGGCTCAGGGTCGAGAGATCAAATTCCCAAACCTATAATGGGGGAAAGCCAACAATCCCAAACATCACCCAAAACCCACCCCCATCCCCACCGTAACCCTGGGGGTGGCAGCATCATGCTGGGGGGAGCTTTTGCTTCAGCAGGACTGTGGCGGGGCCGCTTTACAAAATAGGGCCCCCCCGGGCAGAGCTTGCACGGGCCCCCCCCCCCCCCCCCCAAAAAAAAACAAAACTACCACAGAAACAAATATAAATTACTGCTAACAAATTTTTTGACCTACAGCACCCCCCATCTAGCAGCTCATCACCATTACTACAGAGACTACACACTGGTCGAAATAGAACAAAGAACCCCACATCAGGGACTCACAGGAGACGCCCTATCTATCAGTCTCCCTTGAATCGTTTTTTTCCTCTTTTCTTCCAACCACCATGACACCTTTTTCCGGCCGCAACTCGTCCTGCAGAAGTAACCCACAACTTCTTTAAATCCTTTCCCCCATGTGTTTATGGGCACCCCCCCTTAAAAAAAAATAGGTATAATGTCCCACCTTAGTAGGGAGGGTTTTAACCCTAATAGGGAGGTATACAGCTCTTTAGGTACATATGCTCCCCTGTAAGTAGGTTTTACAGCCCTGAAGATGTAGGCCCCTTTTTTAAGCCCCCTGTATAACTAGGTCCCCGAAGAAAACCCCCTGTATAACCGCCCCCCTATAAAATGCCCCTTTAATAACCCCCTTTAAAAACTTCCTTTATCAGCCCCTTTTTTACCCCCTTTATATGCCCTCTAGTAAACCCCCCTTATATAAATGCCCCCCTGTAGCCCTTCCCCCGTACCATGTCCCCTGAGCCCCCCCGTAGCCAGTGTCCCCTGAAGCCCCCTGTAACCATGTCCCCCTTTTGTCCCCCCAAACTTGTCCCCCTTTTAGCCCACTGCCCCCTTTTTAGCCATGTCCCCCTTGTACCATGTCCCCTTACCCCCTGTACCATGTCCCCCGTAGCCATGTCCCCCTTGTCCAGGGTTTCCCCCGTAGCCCCCCCCGTACCCCCCGTAGCCAGTGTCCCCGTAGCCCCCTTACCAGGTCCCCTGACCCCCTTAACCTGTCCCCCCGTAGCCCCCTTTAACCAGTGTCCCCTTCCCCCCCTGTACCAGTGTCCCCTGAGCCCCCCGTAGCCAGTCCCCCGTAGCCCCCCCGTACCATTCCCCCCCGTAGCCCCTGTCCCCCCCCGTACCAGGTCCCCCCGTAGCCAGTTGCTCCTGTAGCCTTGCCCTGTAGCCAGTGTCCCCCCTGGCCATTCCCCCCTGTACCATTGCTCCTGACCCGTTCCCCTGTACCCCCTTAGCCATGCCCCCTTAGCCATGTCCCCTAACCCCCTGAGCCAGTGTCCCCTGTAGCCCCCTGTCCATTCCCCGTAGCCCCCCGTAACCAGTCCCCCCGACCCCCCTGTAGCCTTCCCCCTTTGCCCCCTTAAACCCGTGTCCCCTGTACCCCCTGTAGCCATGTCCCCTGAGCCCCCCTGTAGCCAGTTCCCCTGAGCCAGTGTCCCCCCCTTTTACCATTTTTTCCCCCCCCCGTAGCCATTTCCCCCCTGTAGCCATGCCCCCCCCTTTGCCAGTGTCCCCCGTACCCGTTCCCCTGTACCATGTCCCCTTAGCCCCCTTAGCCAGGTCCCCTGTAGCCCCCGTACCCGTGTCCCCGTAGCCCCCCTTACCATGTCCCCGACCCCCGTAGCCCTGTCCCCTTCCCCCTGTACCATGTCCCCTGTACCCCCTGAGCCGTGTCCCCTTACCCCCTGTACCATGTCCCCTGTAGCCCCCAGCCAGTGCCCCTGTAGCCCCCTTAGCCATTTTCCCCCCTTTCCAGGTCCCCTGTGCCAGTGTCCCCTTAGCCCCCCGTACCAGTGTCCCCTGAGCCCTTCCCCTGAGCCCCCCGTACCATGTCCCCTGTAGCCCCCCCGTAGCCATTCCCTGTACCCGTCCCCCTTAGATGAAAAAAAAAAAAGATTTAAAAACGTTACTTACCCTCCGCGCTCCCTGCTGTGTTCCGCGCCTCCGGGAGCTTGTTTCCGGCTGAGCGCGTGACATCAACAACCCCCTACGCCGGGACGTTGCCCCGTATTTTCCTCGCCGGAAAAACCTGCGGGGCTGCCGGCCGAGGATATACAGCGGCGCAGGAGGTGATGTCATCATCTCCTGCGCTGCTTAAAGAACGCGGCGGGTCCGGCGGCCTCCTGCAGAGTGTCGCGCTGCCCGACCCGCCGCAGGGGCTGTCGCTCCACTGGGCAAGGTAGGCGGGCTGCCCGGAGGGCCCCCCAAGGCTGGGGGGCCCCCGGGCAAGCGCCTACCTGGCCCAATGGGAAAGACGGCCCTGACTGTGAGGCTGCCATATTTAATAGGAAGAGGGATAGAGCTAGATACAGGGTAATAGCAGAGGAAAACCCATTGAGAATCTGTGGCAGGACTTGAAAATTGCTGTTCACAAAAATTAGAATGCTATTTTGCAAATTAGAATGGGCAAGACTTCCAGCCTCTAGATGTGCAAAGCTCCCAACAGACTGCAGCTGTCATTGCAGCTAAAGGTGGTTCTACAAAGTATTGACTCCAAGGGCTGTATACATGTACACGCCACACTTTTCAATTTTTTTAATTTGCAAACATTTAAAAAAAAAATCATTAATCATTTTCTTTACACTTTACAAATACTGGCTATTGTGTGTTGCTCTATCACATAAATTATCAATAAAATACATTTGTTTTTGGTTGTATTGTTTAAAAATGAGGAAAAGTTACATGAATACTTCTGCAACCCACTGTACACAGTTGGATCACATTATTATGACCACTGGCTAATATACATAGTAACTGCTGTGTGCAGCATGGACAGCAGCTAGATGGGATGGGAGTGACATGATAAGCTCCTGGTAGATTGTCACGGGTATCTGGAGCCATTCGGACTGTATCAAATAGCGCCAGGAGGGTGCATGAGGGAGGATCCATTGAGCCAACACCACTATCAAGGTGGTCCCACACATGCTCCGTTGGGTTAAAGTCTGGGGATCTAGGGGGCCAGGTTAATACTTAAAAGTCTTGGTCATGATCCTCCAACCAATGTCAGACATTTCTAGCCATGTGACCCTGCCAGAATCAGCTTGTGTTCTTCCAGCAGTGGCTGCAAGGTTTCAGTTCTCTGATGTTCAATGTTCATGTACAGCAGGGCTCCGGATGCAATGGCTGGGATTGGAGCTGGCTCAAATCTCAGCTGTTTAACACCCTAGAAGTTGTGGTCAATAGTAGCTGTGGCATCTAGGTAGTTGACACAGACAGCGGAGGCTCCATCTGTCTATCCATTGGCACCCCCACAATATGAGTGCGGACTGCCATTGCAGCCAGAGGCCAAATAATGACTTCTATGTCTGCTATGCATGAATCCTATTAGGCCCTGTCCTAAAGGCAAAAGATTTTACGATTTATCCTGTTATTGAAATCTCTTGTAAATTTGTGTAATTTTCTAAACAGGATAAATCGTAAAATTCATATTTTGCGTAATGAAAGGAAGCAATTAACAATCTTCTACATCATAAATTTAAAGGACCACTCCATTTTTCCCCCTTAGTTCTTTAGAAATTGCTTTTAGGTACACTGTAGTGCCAGGAACCTGCAGCTGCATACAGGATTTCTGGCTGATCGGTCACATATCCTGCACTCTGGCTGAGAGACACTGTGCTTTTGATGCTGACCAGAATCCTATCTTTCTATGCATTCCTATAAGGGTATGTTCACACAGCTTATTATCTTGCGGAATTGCGCACGTATTTCGCCACGTATTGCGCATTACACGTGGCAAAATGCACGTCGCAATTACGGTAATAATAGCTCTCTTAGAGAGCTATGGATTATGCGTTGTCCCCCCGCGCGTACAATCTGATTGTATTGTACGCGCGGGGGGACATGTCAATGGTTAGCGCCGATTACATGCCACTGACAATGCAGATCTATGGGGCCGGCACCCGCCCCCAGCCCCCTCCCAAACCCCTGCCGTGCTTTGGAGTGACGCGCTGATCAGCGCATGGTTATAAAACACCCGACATATTGTGGCACGTACTGTAAGAAAGACTTTCAACCTCCCTTTGGAATGCATGGAGAGATTCACTTCGGGTTTCACAGCCATGCTGTGTGTTTTTAGCAACTCAGAGTGCAGGTCACATGACCCAGTTGGAGCAGTGAGAAATCTTCAGCTGCAGGTAAATACATTTTTTAAATGGATTTTTTTAAACTTTTCTTAAATATTCAAGATACGACCTTGAACTGTTGTTGCTTCTGCATCTTACATTCTCTTTAGAAGGGTTATGTATATACATCATCATCTCTCCCAGAAACCGAGATTAAGCTTCCCTGTTCTCAGGTTTAGTGAGGATTCCAGCTGCCAGACCCACATAAGTGTTTAATAATGTGAAAAGAACAAAGGTCTAAGAGAACATGCAGACAAGTGGATCAACGAGGTATTTGTAAAGTAACCTAAAGACCCCGCAGATTATTTGTTTGGATCAAAGAGGGGGTTCGTGAGCTGGGTCCCCTCCCCTAAGTTTAAAAAAAGCATATGGATGAGAATGTCCCCAGGGGACTCCCCCTTTGGGTATCACAATTTAGCAAAAAAAAGTAAAGACAAAATACATTTATTTTGAAAGGTTTTTGAAGCAGATTTTGGAATGCGTACTATCATGTAAACTACATATAAAATGAAATTCAAAACAAAAAAACACAAAACTACGTTATAATGCAAAAAGGCCTTTTGTGCCCTCACACTCCCTTTATTTATAAAAAAATCCATAGAGAAGAAAATTAATACCACCAAGCGTCCCATTAAATGGTTCAAAATTAATCCCACCAAACAGCCCCCATCAAGGTTTAAAAATTAGATCCCCAAAACCAAGCAGTCTATTAAAATGGTTTCAAAATTAGATCGCCATAAAGCAGTCCCTAAAAGGGTTTAAAATTAGATCGCCCCCAAAGAAACCACCAAATGGATTAAAATTAAATGCCACCAGCTCCCCCCCAAAAAGGATTCAAAATTAGATCGCCACCAAGCAGTCCCACTCAAATGGTTAAAAAATTAGTCGCCACCAAAAATTACAAAAAACAAAATTAATCGCCACCAAGCATCCCCTTTCCCAATGGTTCAAAATTAGAACGCCACCAAGCATCCCATTCAAAGGGTTTAAAAATTTAATTCCACCAAGCACCCCACCCAAATAGAATCCAAATTAGATCTCCACCAAGCAGTCCCATTCCAATGCATTCAAAATTAGATCGCCACCAAGCAGTCCCATTCCAATGGAATCCAAATTAGATCGCCACCAAGCAGTCCCTTTTCCAAGGGAAAACCAAATTTAGATCCCACCAACATCGATTCAATGAATTCAAATTGTACAGGGGAAACTAGGGCAGCATTTCAACGGGGGTGCTCAGCAAATAGTAAAGAAGTATCCATATAATCCTAATAGAAGGCAAAGGTTTGCGGCACTCGCCAGTTCTTCTACATTTCATTTTATTCCATAACAAGAGAGCAGACAAATGGAATAAAATGAAATGAAGGCGCACTGGTGAGTTCTGCAAACTTTTTCTTCTATTCTACAAAATGAAGAGGAACTTTACCCCCTACGGAATTTGAATTCCTAGTTAACTGAAAGACTTGGATGCCCACTTGAAAGGGAAATTATGTTTTTGAATATCTTCTTCAGGGTTTTTTAGGTTGAGTTTAGGCACCTTTTTTTAGAAAATTAACTTTTAAAAATTTTTGATTTGTCCCAAAAATTTTTCCCGTTTAGAATTAAAACTGGTAGGGAAGTAAAGGGCTGAGGTCATCCGCAAATGCTGAACACTTGTATTGTTGATCTTTTATTTGTATGCCCCTTACTTATTTTGTTTCTAGTAAATTTTTTGGATGTTCCCAAATTATGCGTCGACAGGGGCGTAGCTACAGGGGGGAAGAGGTGCATCGCTACTGGCTCTGCAGCCTGAAGGGCCCAAAAACCCTTCTGCCACATAAGGACCCCCAAAATTTTAAAGGCGCTTGGTAATTTGGGGGCCCCTTTCACTTTTTGCACTAGGGGCCCCGGGGTTCAAGTTACCCTTGAGTAGGTTAAGGGAAAAAGGGGTCCCCGTCTTTACCGTTTTCAAAAACTCAAAAAGGTCTGGATAGGGAACCGTTAATTTTGACTTGGGCGTGTGGGGACGGGTAGAGGGGAAGTATCTCTTGCATCATCAGTGGACCAATACCAATGTTCGACAGAGTAGAATGCAATAATTGCCAGTCTACCTTGTTGAATGCTTTTTCAGCATCTAATGACAAAAGGATACACAAGGGGGTCTGATTGTTGGGCGTAACTGATAATAGAAAAAGACTTTAGGGTACTGTCCATAGCCTCCCTAGACAAATCCCACTTGGTCCAAATGTATTAGGCTACCTAATTAGTGTTGAGGTTTTTTTGGCCACGACATCGGGTCGAAAGGTTCGACCCCCACGCAAGATATTCGATGGTTTTGATTAGAACGATGACCATTAATCTATGGGAGGCAACAACACCTTCATTATTACACCCAAACAGGGGTGGAAAAGCTGGAATTAACATACAAAAGTCAAATGGATAGGGCTACATTTTGGGAACACATTAGGTTAAAAAGTAAAAGAAAAAGTCACAGCCATTCACTATCCCTGTCTTGTACCACAGCCCTACCCTTAAACCCATCACCCACAAATTAAAAAGTGCCGAAGCAGTATATTTGACCCTCATTTTCTTGAAAAGGACATTGACTTACCTTCCTGGGCCACAGCATGAGCCCCAAACCGCTGACCCCCGATTTAAAAAATGCGGAAAAAAGGGGCTTTTCAACCCCCATTTTAGTTTTACTGGCCCTTGACATACCCGTCCCGGGCCACAAACAGACCCCCAAACCCGCATGCCCCCCCCATTTAAAAGAGGGCCGGAAAAAAAAAGGAGTCTTTTACAACCCACCATTTTAGTTTTCACTGGACATTGACTATACCTGTCCCTGGGCCACAGAATGAGCCCACAAACACTGCCATGACCCACCACATTTAAAAAGTTGCCGGAATAACTGGAAGTCTTTCAACCACCATTTTTGTTTCACTGGTAATTGACTATACCTGTCCTGGGCCACAGCATGAGCCCCAAACCTGCATGGACCCCAGATTCTTTAAAAGTTGCGGAAGTGCCGGAAAAAGGATTCTTGCAACACATTTTAGTTTTCACTGGGACATATTACTGTCCCTTGTCCTGGGTAGCGCTCGTGCCCCTCCCGTTGAGTGCGGACCAATTGAGCTTCATTGGAAAATAACTGGTGGTTAAAGCTCCTGTTCACCAGGGTTGGGTGCCTTTATCTTGGCATTCTTTTTCTCATTTTACTCATCGTGCTGGAGGAAATGGTCTCTGTACTTGTTACTCTGTCCGTGCTCATACTCCATGTACTCTGAATACCTAAATCTGGTCAAGTTTTTCCTGTTACCTACCTTGTACAATTCAGAGGAATTTTTTACCAGCTTATTTTGTACATGCAAGTTTTTTTAGTAGTTTAATTTAGAAAACACCATTTTTTAAAATAGGATGGAATCCACCATGTCTTTGTTTCTCTTTTTTAATTGTATTAAATGGTTTTCTCAAATACAGGTATTGATAGCATGTTAAAGATCTTGCAAAAAAACTAAAGTCATTTTTGCATATGTCGTCCTTAACAGTGTCCTACTATTCTGTTTCTGCAGCACACCATCACCCTTGAGACACTCCTGACAATTTTGAAGAACCAAATTGTCATGTAGAAACATTTTTTATAATATGACTGTAGTTATAGCTGCATGTCACGCAAAATGCCCCAAAAAATTCAAAGCTTGACCCTTGAGCCACTTTGGACAAATTGGGAAGAACAAATGTCTGTTAGAAACAATATTTTTTTTATAATAGGACACTGTAGTATAGCTGCATGTCACTGCAAAAAATGCCCCCAAAAAATTCAAAGCATGACCCTTGAGCCCAATTGGACAATTGTGAAGAACAAAATGTCTGTTAGAAAACAATTATTGTGTTTTTATAATAGGACTGTAGTATTGCGATTGCATTTCAAAGCAGAATGACCCCAAAAAAATTATAAAAAAATGACTTCTCAGCCACTGTTAAAAATTCGTGAGGAGAGGAAATGCCACTTGGAACTTAGAAGCACATTTCTGTTCCAAAGGACCATGAATTATTGCTGTATCTCACAGCCAACATGACTCAAAACCCATTTGACAATGCGAAAACTTCTAAGAATTTAAAGTCAGTATAATGGAATACAGTGTTGTCATGAAACCTTGCTGTCTTTTTACGTTCCTCACAGCAAAAACAGCAAAATGAACTGCGTTGGGAAAAGAGAATTATAAAATTGCAGGTAAGAAATGATCACTTTTAACAAAAAAGTTTTCAAGAGGACCATTTCTGTTGAAAGGGAATGTGGAAGTACACGGCAAATTATCGGTGACCTCGGCAATTGGGGCCACAACATCATCCGAGATCATGCCTGAATATCTTGATGAAAGTTCAAAACGATCCCCACATTTTCTGTGGAAAGCCGGATGGTTTGTCTGTATGACTCCTCCGGCTGTGCTGAAGGTCTGTCCGAATCAGATATGTATGACGATGGGCTGCTGGCAGGACAACACCTCTATGCGTGTGATGAGGCCAGCTCGGCGCCATTCGTCATTTTTGGATTACCCAGAAGTCTATTGGGTTCCGGGAACACATACAAAAACATCGGGTGTGAGTACGCAGATGGTCGTGCCACCATGATCTTAAGCTGGTCTATGTGTGTTGGATGTTGCCCTGCATTTGCATGCGTTTGGTGAGGTGGTAAACAAAGATTGCCAGAGGTCACCCATTAGCTTCTGCACTTGCCTGCTGCTGCCGCCTACGGCTACTTGGCACTCTACTGCTGTCAGTAGCTGATGTTGTTCCACCGTGGACATTTGGGAACGTGAAGCAGACGCAAACTGAGTCTCAGTTGATCATCAGCAAGGTCTCCATTTCCTGATTTTACTCTCTATTTGGGTGGGTGGGGGAAAGTGTGTTTTTGGGGTTTTTGTCCCCGGGGGACCCCAGGAGGGGTGGCCCCCCAGTAAACTGTTTTTTAAATTTTTCGGGCCCAAAAATTCCCGGGGATCATGTTGGAGGAAATGGAGCATCCAAGCACTCATTTTGGGGCCGGGCCAATTTTTACGCCGTGTGGTTTGGGGGTGGGGCGGGAGCGGGGGAGTGAGGGGGGGTCGGCACTTCCCCGGCCCCCATAGACAATCACTGCTGCGGGCGTAAACCCGGGCTAAAAAAGGGGACATGTAATTATCCCCCCGCCCCCGGCTTCGCCGAGCAGGGAGAGGAGATTTAATTTCCATATTTTTTCTATGAAAACTGTGAATTACCGTAATGAAGGGGCCTTTTTTGGGGCCCGAAGTTGGCCCGAATTTCGGGGTTTAATTGGGCCCCTTTTTCCCGGCGCAAAATTAGGCCCCGAAAAAACGGCCTTTTTAAACCCGTGTAAACCCGGGCCTTTAAAGGCTTGAAAAAAGGGGGTTAAGGTAAGGCCCTGAAATGCGGGGAGTGAGTAAAGGGGCTTAATAGAGGATTAGTTAAATAAACTTTAAAGGTTTCTTTATTTTTGAAAGGCTGAAAAAAGACAAGAAGCCATCCAGTTCAGCCTGTTGTGCAAAGGGGTTTTTGGATCCAGGGGAAAGGGAAAAAAAAAACCCAATAAAGGAAAGAAAGCCAATTGTCCTCATTTTAGGGAAAAAAATTCCTTCCCGTTTCCCCCAATTTGGGCAATGGGAAAAAAACCCCTTTGGATCAAGGGGCCCCTCTCCAGAACCTAGTCCCCTAAACTTGTTTTTTATTATTACGCTCCAGAAATGCACCCCAAAACCCTTTTTGAACTGGTTATGAATTCACCATGACAATCCCTCGGGCAAGAATTCCACAGTCTCACTGCTCTTCCCAAAAAAGAATCCCTTTCTATGTTTTTGTAGAAACTTTCGTTCCTAAGTGTAGAGGAAAGCCCCCTTGTTTTTAGATACAATCCTGGGGGATAAATTTAAAAATTGGGGAGAAATTTTCTATATTGGAAACCCTTTTAAAGTATTTAAACAATGTATTATGTCCCCCCCAAGCCGGCTTTTCTCTAAACTAAATAACCCCAATCTTTCTAATCCTTTTTTGGGGATTGTATCCCCCCTTCCTTTTTAAAAAAATTTTTTCCCGTGTATCCATAGGGCCTGGGCCCTTTTTGGCCCCGCGGTAGTAAGGAAATTGCCCAAATATAAAATAATTTTTGGGGGAAAGGGGAGTTCCTAATTGCCCCCAAAAAGTCTTTTGGGGGGTTTTTTGGGAAAAGCAGAATTTTTTTCCAGGAAACAATTTTTAAAAGGGTTTGAAAGGGGTATTCTTTGAGGGTAAGGGGAAAGATAGGGAAAAATTGTATCAGTTTTAGTAATTTGTATGAAAATGTTCAAGAATTTTTGGGAGTGGGTATGGGCTATTTTTCATTTTGGATTTTATACCCGGAGGGGTTTAAAAAAACAGGCAATCCCTGGCCCTTAAAGGACGGGTAGGGACTGTAGGGTTTTTTCTTAAATTGAAATTTTTATGTCGTCGGAAATAGGTAAAATTTATTAAATGGGAACTCCAGACAAAAAAAGGGTTTTTTTTTTTTCCCCCTTTGGATAGGGAAGGGGTTTTTTCATTTTTTTTTTGCTCATTTTTTACCTCATGTTCTACCCGTTGGGATTCTGGCACTTGTCCCTTCACACCATTATCTGTGCCCCCATAAGTTTCCACAAAGCCCCAAAAAGTCTCCCATTTGTAAATAGGAGACGATGTAAGTCAGAAAAGGGTGTAAAATTTTAGGGGTTTCCTGTTTTTTCCCGGTTTTGCCCCCAAAAGGGGATGCGCCCCGCATTCTTGCTAGGTTCCCCCCCCCCGTTTCCCCCCGGGAAAATAGGATTTGGGGGCAATTTTTTTTATCAAATCTTTGCCGAATTACCCTGCCTAAATTTTTTTGGGGGCTCACCCGGGGAAACCCATCATCCAAAAAGGAAAGCTTTATGGTGTTTCCAAGCTAATTTCTTAGTGGGGGTTTTGCTTTTATGGCCCTTTTAAAGCCCTTTGTTGTAAATTTATGTGTTTCTTTATTTGTAAGGTTATTTTTTTTCCAGTAATAAACCCAAAAATGTAGGGTTTTTGGGTTTTATTTTAGTACCTTTAAAAAAAAAAAAAAAACATTCTCTGTTTTTTTTAAATTTAAAACTGCAGCGCCATTTTCTCAACCCCAAAAACTTTTTTTATACAGCGATTTTTATTTTTTTTTTTTTCATCACATTTTAAATCCAAATTTTTTTTGGGGGGATGTCAAATGAGCCCAAAAAAAGAACAATTTTGGTGTTTTTTAAACTTTGTTTTTTTTCTGCGCCGTTTAGATACAAGAAAAATGGGCCA